>CAUYQG010107294.1:0-17255 GCA_963574415.1 Tarsius wallacei
AGGTGGGGGAGGGGACCAAAGCCAGGAAGCATGGCGACAGCCATAGCTCAAAGAGCACATGGCCACACCAGAGTCTAGCAAGGCAGTGGCCCTGTTCTTTGTTTTTTTAAATGAGTTGCAAATAATTTTCCTAGCTTGTTATATAACTTTTTAATTTGCTTATGAATTTTTTTGCTATCCCAAAACTCTATTTTTAGGTACTAAATTTATAAATCTTTTATTCTGTAGTTTTGGGTTCTATGACCTAATTAAAAAGACCATTTCTACTGCTCACATAATTTCTTCTAAAACTTAAGTGTTTGTTTAGTTTTAAATATTTTGATACTTCTGTATTTTTGGTTTAAAGTGAAGGTATTCATAAGAGATAAGATAGACAAGTGAAATCTCATCAAACTGACAAGCTTCTGCAAAATAAAAGAAGCCATCAAGAGAGCAAGGAGACAGCCCACAGAATGAGAAAAAATATTTGTCAGCTGTATATCTGACAAAGGCCTAACACCTAGACTCTACAAGGAACTCAAACGTGCTGAAAAGAAAAAAACAAAAAGCCCCATTAAAAAGTGGGCAAAAGACATGAATAGACACTTCTCAAAAGAAGATAAATGGGCAGCCAACAGACACATGAAAAAGTGCTCAGTCTCACTCATCATCAGAGAAATGCAAATCAAAACTGCATTGAGATACTACTTAACTCCAGTAAGAGTGGCCATCATTAATAAAACAAACAATAACAGATAATGGCGAGGATGCAGAGAAAAAGGAACGCTTCTACACTGCTGGTAGGAATGCAAACTAGTGCAACCTCTTTGGAAGACAGTGTGGCAATTTCTGAAAGAACTGGAAATTGACCTTCCATATGGCCCAGCAATCCCCCTACTGGAAATATACCCAGAGGAACTCAGGTTATTCTACCAAAAAGATTCCTGCACACGCATGTTTGTTGCAACTCTATTCACAGTAGCAAAAACATGGAACCAACCATGCTGTCTGTTGAAGCTGGACTGTATTTAAAAAAAAAAAGTGGTACACATACAGAATGAAATATTATACAGCCATAAAGAAGGACAAACATACGGACTTCACAGCAATTTGGATGAATTTAGAGTCTGTCATACTCAGTGATCTATCACAGAAACAAAGAATGGGCTACCATATGCTTTCACTCATAAGTGGACCTTGAACAAATCTCTTAATACTATAAGAAAGGAATTGGCAATTGTGGGAAACTGCCAAGGGAAGGGGGGTAGAATTGGAAGTTGAGGGAAACTGCCAGGGGAGGGAGGGGCAAAACTCATCAGCAAGGGTACCTGCATAATGAATATTTGTATACCTAACCCTGAATTGTACACCACATCTTTAAAATAAAGAAAAATAAATAAATTAAATAAGTGAAGGTATTGATCCAAAAATATTCTTTACAGAAGGCTACTGATTTCTTTTTACATTACTTTTAAATAATTTTCCTTTTTCCCACTGATTCATTATCCCACTTTTATCGTAAATCAATATTTTTACATATGCTTGGGCCTATTTATAGATTTTTCTATTTATCTATTCATATTGTATTCTATGTATTCATTCATTCTGTTCATATTGGCAGCACCAGATTTTTTTTTTTAGTTCATCAATTAGTTATTATAGCTTTAATATATGTTTTAGTGTTTGGTAGAAATAATTTCCTTTCATTGCTTCTTTTTAACTCATAAATTTTATTTCTATTCTGGCTTATTTATATTTTTCCATTTGAACTTTAGGATTCTCTTCTGTAGTTAAAAATATTTGTTAATATTAGATGTGATCACATTAAATGTATAAATTAACATGACAAGAATTGCATCTTTATGATAGTAACTTCCTATATAAGTACACAGTATATCTTTTTCTCTGTTTGCATATTCTTTAGTGTCACTGTTAAGCATTTACCTTTTCTTCATACAGATATTTATGATAAAAGCAAAGTTTATTTCTCAGTATGACACTACAGTTTGCAGCTAGTCCCACCACTTCTAGGAGGATGTCTTCCTGCACCACAAAAGAGGTAAAGCTGGTGGTTCTTCCACCAAGCAAGTGACCATGCAAGATCTGGAAGGGCAGAAGTGAGCAGTGTAAGGTGACAGCAAGGCTCTGGGAGATGGAATTCCAGGGACATCTGCAGCAGAGGTACCACCATCACAAGGACCAAGGAGTAGGTGGCAGCGACTTTGAGGTTTCCACTTAACAAAGTGCCTCCCAGCTGCATCAAATCTGCCTGTGAAATAACAAAACAAGGTTCCCTGATTCTTGAAGGAAGAAAAAGATCTTTATGATTAATCTACCAAATACTATTTTTTCTGCAACAATAATCAGAACTTTAAAAAAAAATTTACAGGCAAAAAACTATCAAAGCAAATTAAATATAGAATTAGCTATCTGACCCAATTTTGGTTAATATATTAGCATTAATTGGTGGGAGGTTATAGTCCATAACTCAAGGTGGTAAAATAGTTAACTAAATCAGCAGTCCCCAACCATTTTGGTATCAGGGACTGGTTTCATGGAGGACACTTTTTCCACGGACTGGGGTGGGAATGAGGGATGGATGGTTTCAGGATGATTCAGGTACAATGCATTTATTGTGCACTTTATTTATATTATTATTACATTGTAATATATAATGAAGTAAGTGTTATTATGAAATTATTATTTTGATATGAGTCTGCAAGCAATTGGTTTATTATGGTCTCTGTGCAGTCAGACCTTGCAGCAATGTTAATCTGTATTTGCAGCTGGTCTCCAGCATCACCACCTCAGCTCCACCTCAGATCATCAGGCATTAGATTCTCATAAGGAATGCCCAACCTAGATCCCTCGAATGTGCAGTTCACAATAGGGGTCATGTTCCTATGAGAATCTAAAGCTGCCACTGATCTGACAGGAGATGGAGCTTAGCAGTAATGCGAGCAATTTGAAGTGGCTGTAAACACAGATGAAACTACCCTCACGGCTCCTCCCCCCACTCACCTCCTGCTGTGCAGCCCAGTTTGAAACTGACAGTGAACCAGTACCTGTCTTTCATTATGTAATGGGCAGTGTTACATCACATTCAAACAGTCATCTCATCCTTTAATCTCTGTTGCCTACAATTCCTCCGGTAATGTTATCTATGGGCTTAACAAATTCCTTATTCATCATAATGATGCAAAGCTTCTAAACAAGGACCACATTTTAGGCAAAAGAAGTAAATGCAATAGGAAATATACTGATCTCACTATGTAATCTATCATCCAAATATTGACCTTATAAAAAGATGGAATTACCTGTGAGAGTATCAGGTATAGAATCATCTAAGTTTTTTAAAAAAGAGAGACTTTTTTGCATCTATTGGATATCAGCCAATAGATGCAAAATATACTCTGATCCAGCAGCCAATACATGATGCTACTTCTCTCATCACTGGAATATTAGAGGAGTCTGAAAATCTAGGGATAGACATTGAACTGGTTTTTTATAATAGGACACATAATTATGCACTCACAAAAAAATTTACTTCCTATCATCACAACTTTGAATTGTATTGGTTCACTGGTTTTAGTACCCAAGAGATTAATGCTTCTCCTAGGCAATATAGCAATGATTCCATCAAACAGAAGTTAAGAATGCTTCTGACTCTTCAGTTCTCCTATGACACTGGAAAAACAGGCAACATAGGTAGTTACTGTGGCTGTTTAGCTGGCATGATTGATCCCAAATATGAAGGGAAAATAGGTTTGCTGCTACATAATGAGTGCCAAGATGAACATTCTGGAACATGATGATTCTCTGGAGTACCTCCTAATACTGTCATGTTTAGTGGCTAAAATTAGTGGAGGACTCCAGCAATTTTCACACAGAGGAAGACTACCAAGGGCTCAGACTAACAGGAGGTGAGTTTAATTTACCTGACAACATAAATAAGCTGTAGAATATAAAAGAAAGATGGAAAGGACAGGTAAGAAGGAAAGTTATAGCATACAAACCACTACCTTATGATCGTTCACAGAAAAAAGGCTCAATTTGACTACTCATATATCTCCTTGTTTTCCTATGTGATGTGTTACATGCTCGGTGGCTGCTATGGGGTTTCCACTAGTACAATCCCTTGGCATATTTATGTATTTACCTTAGCTCCATTACTTATTGTGTTGCTTCCAATATTTGTTCCTTTCTCCTATGGAAATTTTGTAAGTTACCTAACACCATGTGTATGTGAATAGGTCTCCCTCAAAATTCTTATGTTGAAAACTAATCCCAAAGTGATGGTATTTGGAGATGAGAACTTTGGAAGGAGATTGGGTCAAGAGGTGGAGTTCTCAGGAATGAAGTTAGTGCTCCTAGAAAGTACCCTTGTCCCTTCCACCAAGTAAATCCACAACAAAAAGACAACAGCCTGTGAAACAGGAAGTGGGCCTTCACTACACACTGAATCTGCCAGCACCTTGATCTTGGACTTCCAAAACTCCAGAACTGTTAGAAATAGATTTTTACATCAGAAAATTGTGTCTCTTATCTCACTATATCTTCTAATTTGCTGATATTTGTACCCAGCAAAATAACTGATCTCTATATATTGAATTTTAAAGCCAGCCAACTTAATGGATTTCTCATACTATTTGCAGTTATTTTTCAGTGTATATTTGGGGTCTATGATTATATCATCTGCACATATTACATTTTATCTATTCCTTTCCAGTATTTATACATCTCTTAGTTTGCTAGGGCTGTCATAAAGAAGTTCCAAAGACTGGGTGGCTTAAATAATGGAAATTTATTTTCTCAGAATTCTGGGGCTCTAAGTTCAAGATCAAGTGTTGACAGGGTTGGTTTCTTTTCAGGACTCTTTCCTTGGCTTGTAAATGATTGTCTTCCACTGGCACCTTCACATGCTCTTATCTCTGTGTTCTAATTTCTTCTTCTTATAAGAACATAAGTCAAGAAAGTGATTGGCAGTAGTGGGAAAACTGTCGGAGGTGGGGGGGGTGGGATTGGCAGTTGAGGGAAACTGCTAGGGGAGGGAGGGGCATACCTCATCAACAAAGGTACCAGCGTAATCAACGTTTGTGTACCTAACCCTGAATTGTACCCCACATCTTTATAATAAAAAAGAAAAGAGAGAGAGAGAGAGAGAAAGAGAAAGAAAGAAAGAAAGAAAGAAAGAAAGAAAGAAAGAAAGAAAGAAAGAAAGAAAGAAAGAAAGAAATCATATTGGATTAGGGCCCATCCTCATGACCTCATTTTAACTTAATTATCTCTTTAATAAACCTGTCTCCAAATATAGACACATTCCAAGGTACTAAGGTTAGAAATTCAATATGTAAGTTTTGGAAGAATACACTTCAGCCCATGACAATCTAAGATCTATCACTTCTTTAATTTCTTTGGCAATATACTTATTTGACAAAATAATATGTTATAATTGACAGTATTTACTTGTTTCTGATTCTAACAGAAGTATTCCGCAGTTTCCCTTTTAAGTGGATCTAGGATTTGGAGTATATTTTATCACATGATCTAACCATTCCACTTCTGGGTATATATAAAAATGAATTAAAATCAGGATCTTAAAGAGATATCTACACTCCCATGTTCATTGCAGCAGTATTCACAGTAGCCAAAACATGGAAGCAACCTAAATGTCCAATGACAGGCAAATCAATAAAAAGTATATGATATATACATACAATGGCTTAGAAAAAAAAGAAAATCCTGCCACTTGTGAGAACATGGATGAACCTAGAGGACATTATGCTAGATGAAATAAGTCAGACACAGAAAAACAAAGATTTCATGATATCACTTACAGCCATGTACTACATAAGATGTTTCAGTCAACAACAGATCATTTATGTGACCGTAGTCCCATAAGATTGTAACACCATATTTACAATGTATTTTTTCTGTGTTTAGATGTGGGTGTGTTAAGTTACACAAATGCTTATGTTACAATTACCCACATTATTCAGTACAGTAACATGCTGTACAGGAACAATAGGCTATACCATAAAGCCAGGGTGTGTGGTAGGCTATGCCATCTGGGTTTGTGTAAGTACACTCTATGGTATTTATACAACAAAGAAATCAACCAACTATGGCATTTCTCAGAACGTATCCCCATCATTAAGCAATTCAAGGTTGTATATAATGAATCAAAATAGTCAAATTCATAGAAGCATAGAATGGAAAGGTGGTTGTCAGGGGCTGAGAAAAGTAGGGAACAGGGAGGTATTAGTCAAAGGGTACATAGTTTCGGTTATGGAAGTGAATAAATCATATGACATATTCTGTACAGCATAGTGATATGCTGTACAGCATGGTGCCTATATAATGAATAATAGTGTATTATATAATTAAACAATGCTAAGAGGATAAATCATATGTTAAGTGTTCTTATCACATACTACTAATAATAAATAGAGAGGGCAGGTGGAAACATTTGGAGGTGATGGATGTGTTTATGACATAGATTGTGTTGATGGTTTCATGGGTGTATACTTATCTCCAAAGTCATTAAATTTTCTACATTTAAAATGTACAGCTTTTTGTAAGTCAAAAACAAACAAACAAAAACACTGCTGATGACAAAAGAATGAAAGCTATAGAAAGAATGAATGCACTTACTCCTACTTTATTACGTTTTTTTTCAGGAAGCAATGTAAAAATTATATCAGTTATTTTTACAGCACTGATGCAAATGATCCCTGTATTTTTTTTTTCTTTTACTTCGAGGTAATTCTAGACCTACAGAAATTTGTAAAACTAGCACAGAGGATTATATCATTTTTATCAGTTAGTATTATTAATATGATAAATCCTGGTAATTGATTTCCTAAAGTTGAACTACTCTTACATTCTTGGGAGAGAAAGCCCACCTGGTCATTTTCTATTTTTCTTTATAATATGCCACTGGATTCTACTTGTTATGCATTTTGTGTGGTACTTTGACATCCATATTGCCAAGTAAAGTTCATAATTTTTTTCCAAGTAAGGTTCAAAATTTTTGTAAGTAATTATTGCTAGGTGTATCAACTGTGTTCATTCTTCAAAAGAATTTGAACACTTACCTTCCTTTTTTGTGTTTCAAGCATTGGAATTACCTAATCTTTAAAGCTTTGGATTTACATGTCTCTGTTTGTTTGTTGTTGTTATTGCTTGTTTGTTTTTGTGGAGAATAGATAGCTCTTAGACAAATTTCTCTATTTCTTCTAAGATAACTGGTCTATTTAGATTGCTTATATCTATCTAGGTAAATAATTTTGGTAAATTTTTTTTTCCCTGAAAATTATTCATTTTATCTAGCATTCTCAAATTTATTAACATAGACAAGAGCAAATTAATTCCTCATGATCATTTTAATTTATTCTGATTCTATAGTTATTTTCTCTTCATTACTTATTTTTACTTGTGCTTTTCATATTCTTGATTAGGGTAGCTAATGTTTCATTTTCTTTTCAACAAAGCAGTACTGAGAACTTTTAATTAATTATGTCATTTTATTGATACAGTTCTCCATTTTGACACTTTTAATGCCTACTTTTTATAGATCATAATGTGTTTTATTAAACATAGATTCAAGTTACCTTTTATATTTTGGAATATTATCTTAAATCATATTTTAGAATATCTGTATACCTCTCTTTCTTTTTCTGAGACTCCAGCTTTTCAAATAGTAAATCTCCTTTGCCTGTCCTCTGTATCAGGTATCAGCAAACTAGAGCTTATGGACAAAATTTAGCCCACTGCTTGCATTTGTAAATAAATTTTTATTGGAATACAATAAAAATTGTTTACAATTACTTTCATACTACAATGGAAGGATTGAGTCATTATGACAGAGAGCATATGCCCTCAAATCTTAAAACATAACTGCTGTCAATCCCTGCTCTATATCAATCATTTTCTCTCTAATCCCTTTTAGCTCTTTATTTCTATTTCATTTTGCTGGGCTTTCTTGTTCCCATCCATTATGATATTTGCTCTTTCATTCAACAATGTAGTTTTCCCCAGAGTTGCTTCCAATTGTATTGCCTTTATTTCTGTGATATTTTTATTTTAGTCTTGTACATTTTTCAGGGTTCCACCAGGAAATATTTTATCTCCTTTTTTCTCAATATCTCCAACCACTACCTTCGGTGATTTGCTTTATACAGAAGTTTTCTTCATGAACATTTTAAAAATTCATGGCTATTTAACAGGTCATATTGTTAAATGTTCTCCATGGTAAATTTTTCAGGTAACTTCTGTATTTGCCGCTTGCTTTTCCTTTACTTTTTTTTTTTTCTTGTATTATTGTATAGGTACTATTTGTATTCTTTTTTTTTTTCCTGACATCTTGTTGACTGATCTGATTTGACATCTTGCCAGAATCAGCTATTTTCAGAAAATAGGGAATGTAGGAGATATCAGGCCTTGCTTTAGGAAAAATTTCTCATGACTTAGAGATTTCTGTTTTAAATGTTTGGCCTTTGCTTCACCCCAGAATATGTAGAACTAGGCAGCTGCGCAGCATCCCCAGGGCACAATTTCTGCATGTCCCCACCACATAGATGACTGCTTTCACTAACTCTGGTGTCTCCATGTGGTATCTGCTTCATCTCTGCCTCTGATTTCTCAGACCCAAACCTTCCACGATCAGCCTGAGAGTCCATTCACACTTTTGCCTTCACCCTTCAGAATTTTTCTCTCTCGGTTCCCATTTCCTCCCTATCTCCACTCTGCTGGGTCCTTCTTTCAACTATTTTAGAATTTGGCATTTCATCTGTTTCCTTTTTCTTTTTTTCTTTTTTTTTTTTAGTTTAAATTTCTGTATTTGTATCTCCTTGTTGGTTTTTTTAGAAGATATGGTTGAAGTGCTGACTTCGTACTGCTACCATCACACTGTTGTCTGTCCTTAGCAGTTTTAAGTTTCATTTTCTTCATCTCTTTTTTTTTTTTTAATTCCTCATCTCTTAAATGAGGTATCAGCTGCCCCATGGGGTTACTGCAAAATGTATTAAGCAATCGATGCAGATTTGCTAGCACAGCTTTCTCTATCAACCTGAATACCTACTCAGGAAAAGGTAAGAGGCCAATTCTGTTGCCTCTCAGTTTTTGCTTGTTTGTTTGCTAAGGTTTAATTTCAAAATTGTACTACAAGTGTAAATTCACATTCTTGTTTTCTGGTTATCAAGTGAAACTCACTTATTTAAAAAATTAAATTAGATATTTCACATCTCAAAATCTTTCCTTGAAATGCTATTTAAACAACTTCAGTATAATACTTGGGCTAAAATTTGAAGGAAAAAATGAAGTTTTCCAGATTAAAAAGTATGCAGAGGAAAGCACTATAGACAAGGCAATAGAATGTACACAAAGATAAAACTTTCAAAGGTAGTCGAATGTTTGAGATCTTAAAGAAACTCAGCATTGATGGAGAGCCAAGTCTGATGACAGTTGGAATATGAGAGATGCCAAAGGCCCTCCTAGTCATCTCAGGAGTTAACTCTTCTGATCACAAAATCACGGCAATTGTTTGGTCTCTTTGTATATTCAGCCATGCTAACATCCTATGGCAAATGGATTAAACCTACAATATTACTTGGACATTTTTCACACCCTCTTGAGTAATCCAGTATATATGAATTATAAATTATGATATCCTTATGGAAGAAAAAAATTGCTTCACTTCATAGTTTATAATGAAAATGTCTTCATTTTCTGAGTAATGATATTGTTAAGAATTATCTATGTGTATGTTCGTGCATTTTTACGTATATATGTACACATATGTACAAGCATACAGATGTACGTATACATATATTATTTTAAAATATGTATAATGTTTATGTGTGTGTTAGCTCATAAGTAGGGCATACCAAATTCATAGTAGTTGACCCTGGGGAGGGAAGAAAAAGAATGGAACTGGAAAATTTAAGACTTCAACTCCATCTAAGACACTTTATGTTTTCTTTTAAAAAAAAAATTTTTTTTTAAATGTTAACCATTAACTCTGTCGAGTAATCAGGGATCAAAGTGGTTAATTAGGTTGACAGGACAAACTGAATGTAACAACTGAGTCCTTCTGTCACTTACTGCAGCAATGCAAGCAAGAGATACAAAGGTACTCAGTGTTCCATTTTTTCTCTCTGGAATGGCACTGGAAGATATTCAAGTAGATGCGGCACAAATTGGGATAGTGAAGGGATCATCTCACTGCTGAGGAATCCCAAACAAAAGACTCCTGCTTCTTTGTGGACTCATGCGCCAAGTGGAATAAAAGGGAGAAAGTCTATAAGGAGTCAGAGTGAGGAAAAGTGCCTCTCCAAGGTTGCACTTGAGGAGGTGTCTCACTGAGGGTAGCAGGGTAAGGAACATAAATGAGCAGGTCTCAGGTGAGCTAGGCTGATGGTGGTGAGGAAGGGGGCTGAATCCGCCACTGCAACTCTCTGTGGAGAACTGCTATGCACTGGCTGTGCACCAAGTCCGTAGTCAGATACAATAACATATCACACACAGGATTTTGACCTAGAGCCAGACTCCTCAAGCTCCAGCTATGAATAAAGTCCTTTGTTCTCTGTACTTTTCCGTATTTTATACTCTTTCAAAAATTAAGGTTAGGCGTATACACTGAAAAACAGCTCAAATACACAAATGAATTAAGTAAATAGTGAAAATCCCACTATAATCACATTACCCAGAGATAACCACTAGTAGCAGATTGGTATCTATTTCTCCTGAATATTTTCTACGCATATATATAGTCATATTTTCATATTTATAATAATTGAGTCATTGCAAATGTACTCTTCAACAACTTATTTTTACATTTAATAATATAGCATAGCATCTTTCCAAGATGAGATAGATTGATCTAGCTCATCTTTTTTCTTTTTTATTATTGAGTCAGAGTCTCACTCTGTTGCCCAGGCTGGAGTACAATGGCACGCTCCTGGCCACCACAGCCTCGACCTGCTGGGCTCAGGCGATCCTTCTGCCTCAGCTTTCCAAGTAGCTATAACTACAGGCGTGCGCCACCACTCCCAGCTAATTTTTCGTGATTTATTGTAGAGATGAGGTCTCACCAAGTCACCCAGGCTGGTCTCAAACCTATGGGCTCAGGCAATCCTCTCACCTCAGCCTCCCAAAGTGCTGGGATTATAGGCATTAGCCACCACACCCAGCCCTAGCTCATCTTTTAACACAGCTGCATAGTACAATGTACACAGCATTACAATATTGCAGTGATGTGGCACAATTTTTGTACAATTTTTTAATTTTCTAAATTAAAACTTAATTCACCATTGCATTTTTATGATTGCAAATAAAACTACAATGTACATTCCTATATTCATGATACACGTGACTATGTGTATTAAGCTATTTCCTGAGAGGATATATTAATGCTGACATGCTGCCAAATGACCTTCCAGAAGCTATGTGTTACCATATGTACCTTTCCACACTACATTTCCACACTGTTACCAAAACTGGATATTTTTAATAATTGTAATTGTTAACAAACTGGTATGTAAAAAAAAAATCTTAGTTTTAATTTGTGTTTTTTTATTAATGAGTTAGCATTCTTTAATATTCATTGACCAAAATTATCAATAATTAATGTTATGAGTTGTCTGTTCATTTTCTTTAACTAGTTTTTCACTGATGCCTTCCTAATTTTATATTAATTTTTCATGTTAATATGTTAATGTTACCACTATTTAGATGCATATATATATATACACATATGTAGAACACTTTGTTAAAAATATGACAAATATATTTTTAAATAGTTCTTTGCTTTTCAATTCTATGATACTTTTCATGAAAGAAACTGAATTTTTAGATAACCAAGTTTGTCCATTTTTGTGGGTCTAGTTTGGAGTCATGTTTATTTCTGATTTGAGTTACTATATCTCAAAATATGGAAATCGGAAAGCCACGTAATGACTAATATAAAATAAGTACAGGTGGAGGGAGGGAAATTTTGCTTCTGGAAAGATGGAATAGACATATTTTTCACTATTCCTTCCATTAAGTACAAGTAAATATTCTTGTCATTGTATATTAAGCAGACATAAGTAGACACTGAAAGGTAGAATAATAAAAACTGACTGAGGACCTCAGGACCCAGGCAATGGCACAGCAGTGAGCTCCTTGAGTTTTATTTTTTGCCTCATATATCCCAGACTGGGTGCTGGAGAAGCTGGCAACCCAAAATGCCAATGAAAACTGACAAAAAAAATTCTCCAACGGAAATTTACTCTGTCTAGCAAATAGAACAGGAAAGGGCACTCTAGCAAGGCAGAAAACTTTTAGGAAATTACTACTCTGGCAGTCAAACACCAGGGGGGTAGGGGAGGGGATCTGTGGCTCCATCCCCAGCCATACCCATGAAAGTTGAGTGGAAGTCTAAAATTCTCCACGTCCAGGCTATAAAAAAAGCACCATCTCTCCCTAACTATGACTGATAAAGTGTCAGATGAAAGAGTAGGGAGCTAGGGTGTCATCAGTGGAGAGTACACGTGGGCTTGGAAATCCACTCCCACCTGAAA
Source organism: Tarsius wallacei (assembly GCA_963574415.1). Taxonomy (NCBI): domain Eukaryota; kingdom Metazoa; phylum Chordata; class Mammalia; order Primates; family Tarsiidae; genus Tarsius; species Tarsius wallacei. The sequence goes on from CAUYQG010107294.1 coordinate 12,543, forward strand.
TTAATGAGGCATCCTCTGTCCACTAAAGTGTGTCAAAAGAGGCCTAGTAGAATCTTCACCACCACCCAGTGGTAGTGAGGCCATCCACCTCATGATGTCTCTGGAGGCCATGTAAGGATCAAGAATGAGGCACCCCTGCCACTTCCAGCCACTCCTGCCACTTCCAGCCACTCCCAGCAGAGGTCTATTCAGGGACTACAGCTTCTGCTTCCACCCAGCAGTAATGAGAAGCCCAACTTTGGAGGTCAATGGAGGCTGAGTGAGGAGTGAAGAACCTGAATTTGACTCCCATCTGGCATTAATGAGGACATGCCCTCCTTTTCCCTGCCAGAGCAGTGTCAGAGTAAGCCCAAGCCCACTAAAGTGGATAATTAACTGAGATGCAAAGTCTCATAAAATTCTACCCCAAATCCCCAGGTTTCAGTCAAAAATCACTCCTTATACCAAGACCAGGAAGATCTGAAAATGAATGAAAATAGACAATAAATGCCCACACAGGAATGACAAATCTTAGACTTATTGGAAAAAGATTTTCAAGCCACCGTCAAATAAATGCTCCAGTGAGCAACTATGAACACATTTGAAATTTTTTTAAAAAGTCTCAGTAAAGAAATACATGATTAAAAAATAACCAAGTGGACAATCAGCAACATAAGCAACTCAGTGGACAGGTTCAATGGCATAATGAAGAGGACAGAGCAAATAATCCATGAACTTGAAGATAATGCAATAGAATTTATCCAGCCTAAGCAATAAAAAGAGAATAAACTGAAATAAATAAATCAGAAACGCAGGGGACTATAAAATTATAACAAAACATCTAAAGCTCAAACTATTGGAATTCCAAAAGGAGAGGAGAAAGAGGCCAGGGCTGGACAGGTACTCAAAAAAATACTGGATGGAAACTTCCTAAATTTGACAAACGGCATAAACCTATAGATGCTGAGTGAATCCCAAACAGGATGAAACCAAAAACACATTATAGTCAAATTTTTCAAAACAAAAAACAAAGAAAAAATCTTGACAGGATCAAGAGAGAAACAACCCCTTACCTATAAAAGAAAAGCAATGTGAATATTCATAGATATCTCATTAGAAATTATGGAAGCCAGAAATAATATTGTTTTGGGGACTTCTGGCAAGATAGCGACAAGACTGGTAGGACTGTGAGAGTATCCGCAAAAGCCAGTGTCCATAAGTACTCTCTGCGAGTAGGCATGTGCTGGTGGGTGAGTGAAAGTCCCTCTGAGGGGAGACTCAGGTTCATCCACCCAGAGCTCTCCTCTGGAGGTGACTTCAACCCCCCACCACCCTGAGATTGGAGCTGCTGGGTGTAGATTCATCTGTTGTTCTAGGGACTCTCCTGAGAAGAGCCTGCCTAATACAGCTGATTCTCATCACCTGGCCCACACCATCACCTGTGACAATAAAGCTGCTGGAGCCCCTGTATGATCTGTGGAGAGAGAAGATCAGATCGGGGAGAGCAGGAAAGGAGCAACACCGACCCCCCCAACACCCCGCCACCCCCACCCCGTGAGGAAATGCTAATAGCAGCCATTTTCTCTGCCCCTGGACCAGGCAGCCCAGCTCCATCCAGCAGCCAACTTGAGACCTAAAGTAATCTCGTCAAACTCGGAGAGACAGAAGCCCTTCCCCCATGCTGGATCAGACATAGACACGTCAGATCTGAATGGAAGACTTGACAAGCAGCAAGCCAGGTGAGTCCAGATCTGATCCACCCTCCTCTTACATAGGCCTGGGACATCTGACCGACGCTGAGAGCAACCCTATCAGCCTGTGCTGAGAGCAGAGGGGAGAGGCCGATCAGATCAGAGCTGAAAGGAAGTTGGACTTACAGGAACCAGCTCAGAGTGAGTTTTTGTTCATTTGTTTGTTTGCTTATCTGTTTGTTTTGCTCATTTTTGTTTGTTTTAGTTTTTTTCTCTCTTTCAGTTTTTGATAACATTTTCATACTTGCTTTGTTACTGTTATTTTATTCCTTTTTAAAAAGACTTCCTGTCCCTGTATGGGTATTTTTGAGGGAGAGTACATCAATAGGAGGGGTTGTGTCAGTTTGTGTGTTTGTATGATTGTCTAAATGTTTTAGTTTTTTTACTCTTTTCTGTCTTTGTTTGTGTCTCTTTTCATTTGTTAGTTGGTATGTCTGTCTGTTTTCCCTCTTACTCCTCTCTCTACCCCTTCCTTTCACCACCACCCCGCCTTCCTTTTTCCATTCTTTTCCTTTTTCTTACTTCATTTTGCTTTTAGGGAGCAAACCTATATCCCCACTGCATCGACAGATTGTAAGGCAGTGGGAAGTGGGTTCCAGGGGGCCCACATACCTGTCAGTGGATACTGGGATCTGCAGATAGATTCTGAATTACAGCTACCCCCCTCAATTAAATCTCAAAACTACAAAAAGTACAGCCTCCCACCACAGTCCAGCTTCACAATTGAACAAAGCCAGAGGATCCACGTAAGAAATAATAGGAGATTGAGCAAACAGAAATAAAAGCTACACCACACCCCCATCCCTGAACAACAGAATTAAGGAAGAGGGGGGGAGAAGGAAGAAGGGAGAAAAATCTACACAAATGAAGAAAAACCAAAATAAGAATATGGGTCTCACACAGACCTCTTGGAAGTCAGACACTGAGAATACAAACTTTGAAATGCAAACAATGAGGAGCTCCCAGAATAACTGGTCTCAAACCACAAATCCAGATATCAAGACATTAATAGAAAGAATAAGTAGAATCAAGGAAAGACAAGAGGAAAGAATGAAGGAGTTGATAACTGAGATAACAGCAATAAAGAATACAGTGAATGAAATAAATAACAAACTGATAAGCATGGAAAGCAGAATTAGCCAAGCAGAAGAAAGAATCTCAGAGCTTGAGGACCAAAATTTGGAACTAATCCAAACTGTCAAAAACATAGAAAAGAAGCTTAAAAAGACAGAGCAAAACCTTCAAGAGATGAGTGATTATTTCAAGAGGCCGAACCTAAGATTAATTGGACTTCCTGAGGCAGAAAGACAGAGACCACCCTGGAGCAAACATTCCATGAAATTATCCAAGAAAACGTCCCTCATCTCATCAGTGACATGACCATTCAAACACAGGAGATTCAGAGAACCCCTGCAAGACAACAAATGAGTAGACCAACTCCTAGACACATAGTAATTTGCCTACATAAAATAGGTATAAAAGAAAAAATCCTAAAGGCAGCAAGAGAAAAATATCAGACTACATATGGGGGAAGACCAATTAGAATAGCAACAGACTTATCCAAGAAACACTTCAGGCCAGGAGAGCTTGCAGCCCAATCTTCAAAGTTCTCAAAGATAAACAATTTTGACCAAGAATTACCTACCCAGCTAAGTTAAGCTCCATCTGTGATGGAGAAATAAAATCTTTCCCAGACATTCAATCCCTAAGATCTTATGCTGCCTCCAGACAAGCTCTACAAGAAACACTTAGAAAGTATTAAACACAAAGACAGGAAAAAAAGAACAACAACGCCCTTCATGGGAATGCAGGAAAAAGATTGAAAACACACATGAATCAACGCAAAAATCAAAAGAAAGAAAACAAAAAAACAGCAACTACAACAACAAACACTATGAGAATCTCATGATAGGGATCAACTCTTATATTTCAATAATTAGCCAGAATGTGAGTGGACTAAATGCACCACTGAGAAGACATAGAATGGCAAAATGGATAAAATATCATGAGGCAGCAATATATTATCTCCAAGAAACTCATCCCACCAGAAAGGACACTCACAGACTCAAAGTAAGAGGATGAAAGGCAAAATTTCAGGCAAACAGAACACAAAATAAAACAGGAGTCACAATCTTAATATAGGACAAAATACCATTCAAGCTATCAAAAATTAAAAAACATATGAATGGTGGGGACAAGCCCTTTGGGTCCCCTCCCATTGTAGGAGCTTTTCTGTCCTCGCAATTAATCCAGCTTTCTTAAAAAAAAAAAATGTTTAAACATACAGGAAGTCACCACATAATGATAAAAGGTTCAATCCATCAACAAGAAATATCCATCCTAAACATATATGCACCCAACATAGGAGCACCAGCTTTCATAAAGCAGCTTCTAGGAAAACTTAAAAAACATATTGACTCTAATACTATCATAGCTGAGGACTTAAATACCCAACTCATGACCCTAGATAGATCATCAAGACAAAAAATCAACAAGGAGATCCAGAAACTCAACATGACACTTGACCAAACGGACTTAATTTATACCTACAGAATACTCCACCCAACAACCATAGAATGTTCATTCTACTCATCACAACATGGAACATACTCTAAGACTAACCACACCCTCGACCATATATCAAGCATAAACAAATTACACAAGGTTGAAATCCTGCCATGCACCTTCTCAGACCACAGTGGAATAAAAATAAATATCAACACCAACAATGCTACCCCAAACCCCACAAAGACATGGACACTAAACAGCATGATGCTAAACAGCTCCTGGGTCAACATGGAAGTCAAAACAGAGATTAAAATATACCTGGAAAAAAATGAAAATGAAGAAACATGTTACCAAAACCTCTGGGATGCCATGAAAATAGTACTAAGAAGGGAATTCATATATCTACAAACACATATGAAGAAAATGGACAGATCACAATATGCAGCCTAACAAATTACCTAAGTGAGTTAGAAAA
>CAUYQG010107298.1:0-16581 GCA_963574415.1 Tarsius wallacei
CCCGGCTAATTTTTGATTTATTGTAGAGATGAGGTCTCGCCAAGTTGCCCAGGCGGGTCTCGAACCCGCGGGCTCAGGCAATCCACTCACCTCAGCCTCCCCAGGCGAGGGATTACAGGCTGAGCCACCGAGCCCGGCTGAAAAGGTCATTCTTATTTGATATGGCAGTTTATTCTTTCAGTGAAAGTTTCATGTTTATAAAACTACAACACTTTAAGCTACAGATATTTTCCCCCTAGTTTTGTAGTTATAACTGAATATATAGGGCCGAGACAGGGCAAAAAAAATAATCTCTTAGAAGAGTGGGATTTTTTTTTTGTAGTGGTAAAGTATAAGGGCAAGGATTTAAAAAATCAATAAATACTTACCTTGCATAGCTTTTTCCAGGTACTTTTAATTATATCCAGTTTCAGATAAAGAAAGCATATACATACGCTAAATTAATATTAATAGGATACACTTAATTTGGTTTACCAAACTTTTTGAAATGTTCTTTACCAGGAGGTTCAGCAACATCAGATGACCATGAATTTGATCCATCAGCTGACATGCTGGTTCATGATTTTGATGATGAACGAACATTAGAAGAGGAAGAAATGATGGAAGGAGAAGCAAACTTCAGTTCTGAAATAGAGGATCTTGCAAGGGTAAATAACATTAAGAGCTAGGAAATGAAACAGTTACCAGCTTTTTTGTGGAGAGAAGAAACATTTGAAATTGTGGTTCTCTATATTTTGGGGGGAAAGTTGTATTATATATGGTTCATATTGAAAAACTCTCTGATGTCTGGTTGGATCTTTAAAGTTTGAAATGAAAGGCATTTTAAAAATAACTTTATTGGTCCGGGCTCAGTGGCTCAGCCTATAATTCCAGAGCTTTGGGAGACCGAGGCAAGTGGATTGCCTGAGCCCACAGGTTCGAGACCAGTCCAGCAAGTTGGCGAGACCTCTACAATAAATCAACTTGACAAGACCTCTACAATAAATCAAAAATTAGCTGGACGTGGTAGCGCATGCCTGTAGTTCCGACTACTCAGAAGACTGAGGTGGAAGGGTTGCTGGAGCCTAGCAGTTCGACGCTGGGGTGACCGTGAGTGTGCCCCCTGCACTCCAGCTTGGGTGACAAAGTGAGACTCCAGCTCAAAAACAAAAACAAAACAAAACAAAAACTTTATTATGTGAAAAATGTAATTCATATACTTTGGTAAGACATCACAGGTCTGGTAAAAAATGAACCATAAAAGGATTCTGAATTCTGTCTTCCACATCTTCTGTCCTTCCCCAATTACTGGACCTTTATTTATTCCCCTTCAGAGTCAAAAAGTCTTGAGTTATCATTATTTTCCTCACTTCCCATTTACTACATGAAGTACTCAAGAGGGTCTCCACCCCTTCCTATCAAGGTGACCAGTGACTTTGATTGTTACATTCATTTTTCTCCTTTTTTCTCGGTGGAATTCAACGCGGTTTACCACTCAGTTTTTTAACTGAATCTAGAGGAGGATATAGCTGTTTAGCTTTCCCTGTCTTTTTGTTCCTATTCATTGTCGTTGGCAGACTCTTCTTCCTTTACCAAGGTTTAAATGTTGGTGTCTCCCAGTTCTTAGTTTTGAACCTTCTTGTCTTCTCTTCTGTCTCTGTCTACATCAGTTCTCCTCGAAATGTAGTATGAGGGTTAGTTGCAACTAAATCACCCATATATTTCATGGTAACTAACAAGAGTGGTCACTCACAAGTACTGAATGAATGAATAGATACGTCAGTTTTGTATGCTCTAATAAAACTTATTATGCAAATGATCTACTTTACTCCATGATAAAAACAATGTAAGAAATAAGACATAGTGCCAGCCTTTAAGGGCTTGGAATATATATCATGGGAAATATATGCTTATACTTTTTATAGTAATAAAGACTATGTTTCTGAATTTTAGTTTGGAGTTTTTTAAAGTTTACATTTAAAGAACTTGAAAAGGAGTCCTATTACTATTTATTCACATCTTGTCACGCGATCCCATTTTGGATCATTCAGTGATTAGAGCTGCCTTAATTCACAATGCCTAAGCAGTTTAACCCTTTGCACTTGAATGTCCCCTCTGAAGGGATGTCGTAAATCTGGCAAACCACTTGGATGAACCCTCTCAGGGGGCATAAAGAGATTGCTGGTGATTATACAGTGCAAACTTAGCGCCAATTTTTTAAAAATGTTTATCTTCTTGAAGTTTTCCATTCAAATTGCACAAAAAAGCAATTAGAGAGATGGAGTATATACTGAGATATATATATATATAAAAAATCAGCTGGTGTTGGATAGAGAGTGTGCTCTTACAGTGGTGCACAGATTGGACAATAAATCCATATACTATGAATGTGGGAGGAAGAAGGCAAGACTGCATTGTCTAACTCAAATAGAAAAACACCAGGTGGAAGACGTCAAATGACTGTTGCACAACACATATCAATGAACCAGCTGTGCATGATGGTGACTGTTTCATGTGTTTAAAAAAATATATAAAATTTTGATTTTTCTTGTTACAAATAAATTCTTCATTGTCCAAAATTCCACTGTAAGCCTGGTATCATTACAATAAGATAATTGGTTCCAACGATATACTATTTAATATGAAGTGATTTTGTTTTTTACTGTTTCATAAAAAGTGGTTGAGTTGCAGGTAGGTGATCTGTGAGGTGTCTGAGTGCAAAGAGTTAATTAATATAGCCAGGGTGTATATTGATGATCATAAAAACCTTTCAAGAATGGGTTAAAAAGCTCATGAAGAACTTGTAGTGACACTGTTCTTTAAAAGCAAGAGGCTGGGAGGCTATTCAAAAGACAATAATTTGCTTGGATGATTCAGAACCTAGGTAAGCACCAAGGGAAACAACTGATTTAACGAGTGACCGGGCACCACACCAGTAATCCCAGTAGTTTGGGAGGCTGAGGTGGGAGAATTGCTTGAGGCTGGGAATTCAAGAGCAGCCTGGGCAATACAGTGAGACCCTATCTCTACAAGAAATCATAAATTAGCCAGATGTGGTGGCATATGCCTGTAATCCCAACTACTTGGGAGGCTGAGGGAAGAGGATTACCTGAACCCAAGCAAGATCAAGGCTAAGGTGAGCCATGATAGTACCACTGCACTTCAATGTTGGCAATGGAATGAGATCTCAACTCAAAATAAAATCACAGTTGTTTTATATATTTGTGAAGTTGGAAGGAAATTAACTTTAATTATTTGCTTATATTTACAGAAACTTTTATCACTTTAGATGTACTTTCTGCTTCTGGATAACCCATCCATGGGATAAAAGATAAAGGAGGCTGGGTGCGGTGGCTCTCACCTATAATCCCAGCACCTTGGGAGGCTGAGGTGAGAGGATTACCTGAGCCCACGGGTTTGAGACCAGCCTGGACAACTTGGTGAGACCTCGTCCCTACAATAAATCACAAAAAACTATCTGGGCATGGTGGTGCACGCCTGTAGTTCCAGCTGCTTGGAAAGCTGAGGTGGAAGGATCTCTGGAGCCCAGCAGGTTGAGGCTGCGGTGGCCATGAGCGTGCCATTGCATTCCACCCTGGATGATAGAGACTCCAACTCAAAAAAAAAGATAAAAGAAGAAAATCGTGTCACATTTTGTATTAACTCAAATACTAATTAGAGGAAATAATCAAGTATGGTTTTTGTAATAGGTTATGAGGTAATATGATGGCTGTTCTATTTCAGATGGTGGACTATTATATTTAACTGGTATAAAATTACTAATAGGCTTTGCTAAAATTTTAGGCATGTCATTGCCTTCTCCTGTTTTTCCTTTCTTCCATACCTTTCCCCAATCCCTCCAAATTTGCTTTATAATGACCCTTCCTTAGGAAATAGTAAAGAAAATAGAATTATTTATAGAGAAAGGAAGAAAGTGACAATGGAACCAACCTTTTTTTTTTTTTTTTTTTTTGAGTCAGAATCTTAACTCTGACACCTAGGCAGTGAAGTGGCACGCTCATAGCCACCGCATCCTCGACCTGCTGGGCTCAGGTGATCTTTCTGCCTGAGCCTTCCAAGTAGCTGGAATCACAGGCGTGCACCACCACGCCCGGCTAACTTTTTGATTTATTGTAGAGATGAGGTCTCGCCAAGGTGCCCAGGCTGGTCTCGAACCCCAAAGCTCAGGCAGTTTTCTCACCTCTGCCTCCCGAAGTACTGGGATTACAGGCATGAGTCACTGTGCCCGGCTGAAACCAACCTTTATCATCCTTTGAACTGTAGATAGTCTTATGCCTTCTCAGATTCTTCTCTAATTTCTCCTAGAAACACCTAGAGCTTAGGTTTAAGTAGCACATAGTCACCAATGCTTTCATTCATAACCGAGGTAAGCTAGTTAAGAGTCAATATATTGTATTTTTTGTAGCTATAAACTCTTTAGGTATAAACCAAACCAAACTGGTTTTGTTTTTGCTTTTGTTTTTAAAAAGTGAACGCAATTTTGCCGTATTTACCAGTTTGCTTTTATAGAAGCAAAACATTAGTTATGTCAGGAGTCGGTAGTGTTTTTCACCAGGCACTTTTGGTGTCATTATGGTAGAGCTCTGACAGTTGGTCCATTCAGGGGTCATTGATAGTATGTGGTTTTAAGTGTATTAAATTTGAATTCTAAAATTTTCAGTGAAAGTAATTGTTAATAGAAGAAGCTTTGATGTATATTATTACATTTACCTGTGTATCTTGTCCAATATAAAAGGTATTTTAATTATGTAAGTCTAATATTTAAATATTTTAATAGAATTGGATATATGGGTTAGAATTTACTGTGGCGATCTTAGAAAGGGTGTCAAAATCACTCCCATAGGGAATGGACTTTTGTTTGCTATAAATAGCAATACTCAAGTTTAACTCTGTTTTCCTAATGAATTATCAAAAACTCAGATACTGCATGGGTGTAGCAGTATCTACATCAGCAGTCCATTTGGGAAAATGAAAATCAGGATCATAGTATTTTTATGTGTTTAGATATATCTTAGAAAAATCACACTATAACAATACCAGTTCTTAATATATACATTAAAGTGCTAAGACGTGTTCCATATAGTGAGTCTCCAGAGCTAGAGAATAAAGATTAAAATGTGAGAGAGACCAGGCATGATGGCTCATACCTGTAATCCCAGCACTTTGGGAGGCCGAGATGGGAGGCCAGCCTGGGTCACCTAGCAAGACTCTGTTTCATGTTTTTTTTTTTTTTTTCAGTTGGAGTCTCACTCTGTCGCCCAGACTGGAGTGCAGTAGCCGCTCCCGGCTACTGCAGCCTCGACCTGCTGGGCTCCGGCGATCCTTCCGCCTCAGCCTTCCGAGTAGCCGAAATTACAGGCGCGCGCTACCACGCCCGGCTAATTTTTTTTTAATTTATTGTAGAGATGAGGTTTCGCCTGCCCAGGCGGGTCTCAAACCTGCGGGCTCAGGCAATCCACTCGCCTCAGCCTCCCAAGGCGCAGGATTACAGGCTGAGCCACTGAGCCCAGCTAGAGGCACTTTTTAAACACACCCTCCCTTCTGCCTCCTCACTCCTACTAAAAGTAACAATTTAAAGGATTTTTTAAATTCACAGGAAAGCAAAAAATGGGGGCTGGAAGGTGGGGAAATCTACAATTTAAATTTACTGAAATTGAGTTCCTTAAGCTACAACCATAATTTCTTTCCTATTTTGTTTAATGTACACAAAATATTCTACTTCCTACATTTCTTTCTTATACCAAATATCCTAGTTTACAGAATCATGAAACATTCAAAAATGGCAGAATGCACCCATCTTTAAAATATCAGCAATATTCAGGTAGAAATAAAAGTGAATAGTTTAAAAGTTATTATCTTAGCTCTTCTCGGGCATTTATTTGTTAACTATTATGTGTGATAAAAATAATAATAATATTATTATTATTATTATTTTTGAGTTGGCGTCTCACCCTGTCGCCCAGGCTGGAGTGCTGAGCCACCGAGCCCAGCAATAATTATTATTATTACTATTATTCAACAAATGTCTCCTCAGTACATCATGTTAGGAATCACATGATGCTGATATGTCTTATAACTACTGAAGATAACTTTGATCATCTGGTTAATCTGGCATCACCAGTTTTCTTCACTGTAAGTATTGATTTTCCCTTTATATGAGGGAGATACTGTGAGACTATGCAAATATCCTGATAATGAGGTGCATGATGATATTTCCCATCATACTTTCATCCACTAACTTTGGCATTCATTGATGATTCTTGTTTGCAACAATTACTACTGAGGCCTTTTTCTGCTGGTAATTTTCTATTTCTATCATTCTCTCTTCATTTTCTAACTGGAATTCAACTGTAACAAAAAGTTGTCTATTCCTTCGTTTATGTATTTATTCAATCATTATTGGGCTCATGGATATTTTCTTGCTCAGGAATTTGTCATTATTTACTTTGTTTCTCAAATTGTCCCAGATTTGGCAACTGGGTCTGCCCTTTGTATATACATTCATTAGACTTTCCTTCTTAATAGCTTTTCCTTAAAAAAAAAAAAACCTCCACTTCAATGGAAGAATATCAAATAAGTTGTTTGCACAAGGAATCATGATGGCTAAGACTACCCTAACAACCTCTGTTATGACCAAATATATACATATATATGAACAGGAAATATATATCAAAATATTCCAAATATGTTGTGCTATCACAACTCTTGCTCACCCTAGATCTTCTAATCTTTGATTTACATTTTATACACACTGTTATAGAATTTTCTCTTGTCACTATTTAAATCCATTTCATCTTACATCACCACCCCTCAATCCTTGGATGTTACTAGTATTTTGGAAATACAAAGCCAAATCATTCAGGAACAACAGTAGAAATTCATTTTAACCAAAAGATGATGAGCCGTGATGATGCTGAGTGAAAAAAAAAAAAATCTGCAAAGGCCATATACTGCATGATTCCATTTAATAACATTTTAAAAATGACACAGTTATAGAAAGGGAGAAGAGATTAGTGGTTTACAGAGGTAGGGTAGGGGAGTGGTTGTGGCTATAAAAGGGCAACGAGAGGAATGGTTCTAGAATTGTTCTGTGTCTTGACTGTATCAATGTCAATATCCTGTCATGATATTACACCATAATTTTGCAAGATATTACTAAAGGAAGAAACTGGGTAAGGGTACACAGTATCTTTCCATATTACTTATTATAATTGCAGATGAATCTACATTTATCTCAAACTAAAGAGTTAAATTTAAAAAGATAATGATTCCAGTTAAGGCTGGTTGGAAAAATGAAAAATATTTTAGTCATGGAATAAATTTTCACGAGAAATCAGATAATCACAGTGTCCTAACCCTCTTAGATCCTTTATTGTTAGCTTCTAGAAAAGTTATTACCAGGCCTCCCCAGAATGGCTGGCTAATCATTAATTTTTGTTTAGGGTCTCCTAGCTTTTAGTTAGGTAGCAACAAAAGCCATGAGCTAGAGAACAAAAAGGTGCCAAGGGACAGATACTAAGGTAAGTGTTTATTTTCAACTATTAATAAACTGCCAATGGGAGCAAAACGTAAATTCACATTTCAGTTCACAAAGTTAATAATAAATATTTGAAAAATTCCAAAGCCCCACAATCTATAATTTTCAACCTATGGGACGTAGGCAATGAGAAACTATAGCAAGAGGAAGAAGAGTCTCGTACCAATGACAAAACAAAGTTCCTCTTCAAGTCACTGACAGTTAACTCCTCCAAAATATATTTTATGCATAATAGGTTTGAACAGGCAGCAGTGGTGGAGCCAAGACCATTCAAAATGCAAGGACTAAATGTGCCCCTTCAGCACCTCCACCACCAACACAACAGGGTAGGTTCTTTCACAGACCAGAGGAGGAAACACCCGAATATAGCAAGAAACACATATTTATTTATTTATTTTTTTTGAGTTGGAGTCTCACTCTGTCGCCCAGACTGGAGTACAGTGGCTGCTCCCAGCCACCGCAGCCTCGACCTGCTGGGCTCCGGCGATTCTTCCACCTCAGCCTTCCAAGTAGCTGGAACTACAGGCATGCACTACCACGCCCAGCTAATTTTTTTTATTTACTGTAGAGATGAGGTCTCACCAAGTTGCCCAGGTGGGTCTCGAACCCTCGGGCTCAGGCAATTCACTCACCTCAGCCCCCCAAAGCGTGGGATTACAGGCTGAGCCACCGAGCCCGGCTGAGAAACACATATTTCTTACAGTTCAGTAAGTGGTGATTAATTAGCAAGTGAGACCAAAGGTGGAGATTTTTTCCTGAAAAGATAAAAATCCTAACAGTCAAAATAATGTGGCAATAAGCTTATTTTTCTCCTTGCATGGTCATTGAACATATTTTTATCAATTATACATATTCTAGTTCTGACAAAGCTACAACACATCAATTAGATGGCCTAGCAATTACTTCTCCTAATTTACCAATATTCATCAATCTAAACAAAAACTGGTAGAGAAGGAAGAGTTCTCAAAGACCCACTGCAAGTTCTTCAACTCTTCAAAGGATGTAATGTCTGGAAATCTCATAACCATTAGAGACTAAGAAATACTATTATATTTAGAATAACTACATGATAAATCAGACACTTTACACCACATTCTCAGAACGTACATGTAGTGGAAGATATCAGAGGTTAAGGGAAAAAATTCAACAGTATAACTGAGAAATCTTAAAATTCAACCAAACTATATTTAACCCCTTGGATTTTTTTCCTATGAATTAGGAAATGTTCATTATTGTCATGTGCCGTAATGAGGCTGCACTGGTATAATACAAGCATAGGTTCATATGAGTAGCTGATACAAAATGTGCATACATTAGTTAGCCAGTCCAGCAGATACTATTCCTCAAAATTTCTAATCCATCTCCATCCACTGCGTAATTCAGCCCCTCAACCATCTCAAGCCTGGAGAACGAAAGTCAGTCTTGGCTGGGACCAGTGGCTCAGGTCACTGCCAGCACTCTGGGAGGCTGAGGTGGAAGAATTGCTTGAGCTCAGGTGTTCAAGACCAGCCTGAGCAACACAGTGAGACCACGTTACCACAAAAAAAAAAAAATTTTATCCAGGCATGGTGGCACAGCTACTCAGGAGACTGAGGCAAAAGCACTGCCTGCGCCTCAGAGGTAAAGGCTGCAGTGAGTCATGATGGTGCCACTGTACTTCAGCCTGGTAACAAAGCGAAACCCTGACCAAAGAAAAAAAGAGAGAACTCTTCTTCTAACTCCCCTCCAAAACACAAGGGTCTACAATCCAGTGGCATCACTCCCCATCTCCTACTCTCCCTTGGCTCCAAGGACACTGAACAAAGGCCTACAAGTTTTCTTACAACCACGTGTGCTACTCATGACAGTGGGTCTATGTGCAACATCCTTCATGTCCCCTAGTTACCAGTAAGTGGGTAAATTCCTCCTCCCCTACAATTCAATACACCTTACCTAGGAAGTCCACAGCCTACTTATGAGATACAATAGATTGTTGAGTGACTTGAGGGATTTACATCTCATTTCATCTTTTAATTCCCAGGGCCTGGCAAATAATAGATATTTTATCAAAACATGCTGCAATAAGAACTATCATTAGGCATTGCTCTAAACAGTTAATGTACTTTCACTTAATCCACAAAACCTCAGAAAGCTATTATCATTACAAATGAGGAAACTGTTACAAATATGAGGTGAAGAAAGGGAACATCCCATAAAATGCAGATCTCAAGGAACCATGGACTATCAGCAGTTTCCATATCTCCTTAGTCTATATCAAACTTACTTCTATATAAAATTTACAAAATAAGTAGCCAAAAAAAATTTTTTTTTTAGATAGCTTCTTACTCTGTCACCCAGGCTAGGGTACAATAGCACAATCACAGCTCACTGCAGCCTCAACCTCCTGGGCTCAAGCAATCCTCCCACCTCAGCTCCCCCCTTCCCTACACCCTCCTCCCCCAAACAGTTGGAACTGCAGGTATTTGCCACCATGCCTGGCCATTTTTTTTATTTTTATAGAGATGGAATCTTGCTATATTGTCCAGGCTGGTCTCAAACTTCCGACCTCAAGTGATCCTCCTGCTAGGCCTCTCAAAGTGTCAGGATTACAGGCATGAGCCACCACATCCAACCCCAAATTTTTTTAAAGTAAGTTTTCATGAGTCGAGCAGAAACAGAGTCTGTGTTTCCAAATGGCTGTCAGATCATTATTTCAGATAGTCAGTATGTTTCTGAGGCATATCACACTACAACTTTATGTGACATGAATTTCAAATATCACTGAAATAAGACCTTATTGTGATAGCTTATCACCCAAAATATACTCAGGTAAGTTTTTTGGGGGGTCCAATAAAAATTTTATGTATACAGACACAGCAGTCAGGCACAGTGGCTCATGCCTGTAATCCTAGTACTTTGCAAGGCCAGGGTGGGAGGACTGCTTGAGCTCCGGAGTTCCAGACTATCCTGGGCAACACAGCAAAACCCCCATCTCTACAAAACAAATTTAAAAATTAGCCAAGTGTGGTGGCATGCAACTGCAGCCCTAGCTACTAGGGAAGCTCAGACAGAAGGATCAATTGAGTCCAGGAGGTTGAGGTTGTGGTGAGCCCTGACTATGCCACTGCACTCCAGCCTGAGTGACAGAGTGGGACCCCCAACTCAATACATAAATAAACAAAAAAACAAATAGACATAGTGAGTCTTCTTATGAAACAAGAAGAAACAAAGCAAGAATATTTCAAGACTGAGAGTTGGAGTGACAGTGCATCCTTTCTTATTAGATGCCAAGAATAAATGATAATGATTAGAGGTAATAGCTGGTTTTGTTTTTATTTTATGTCCTTTCTTAAGGGGAAAAAAAGCAAAAAGTTGTCAAAAAGGTATAGTCTTTTTTTTTTTTTTTTTTTTAATTGTTCTGTGAAACTCCAGGGTTTGGGAAAGACAACAACTACATTAAACCAGTATCTGGGTACAGCACTGCAGTTGGGAGATTTTTATTTTGAACTTCAGCCAAGATATGCAAAGCTAATTATGGAATGGTTAATTACTAAAT
Organism: Tarsius wallacei; assembly: GCA_963574415.1. Classification (NCBI taxonomy): domain Eukaryota; kingdom Metazoa; phylum Chordata; class Mammalia; order Primates; family Tarsiidae; genus Tarsius; species Tarsius wallacei. The sequence goes on from CAUYQG010107298.1 coordinate 11,073, forward strand.
GTTTAAGAGGTTATTTGAAGGCAACTAAGCTTCTACCCATTTTGCAAAAGAATGCTAATAATTTTTTACCATAAATTTAAGTCTTTACTTGTTCAAAGTCACAAGCTAAGAGTATGAAATTCATATTTCAGTTATAAATGTATTTGCAACCAAAATATTCAAAAATCATTGTTATGAAATCTAAATGCTGTGGCGAAGCAATTGTTTATGAGACATACTTTGCAAACTGCATACGGATAGTTTAGTTGTGGTTTTTTTTTCATAGTTTAGTTGTGTTTTAAGAAAACTATTTAAGAAACAAACATCACTAAAGGCCAAAAATGAGTTAAAATATACTAAATGTATAAGCCATCAAATGAAAATATGAATCTGCTTATAAACAATGGTAAAAGGAAATTCAAACAGAAAATTTAACTGTAACAGACACAATTCTTTCACTAGATTTGAAAGCTAAATATGTGTAAGAGATACTCTTTTGTGCAGATTTTTATAATTTAAAGTTCTCTGGGCTAAAGGTATTTTTTCAGCCCTCTCATTATGACTCAAGATTAATCCTACTAAATGACTTTACAAAGAATCAAGTTTTGCAGTCTGTTATGACATATTCACGAGTTAGTAGCTAAATCAAAAGGTGTAATAGCCTCTAAAAAATTACTAGTGAAAGATAAATTAAGTTTATTAACTAGGAAGAGATGGGGGTTACTTTACACATACCATTTTAAAACAGCTTTTAAAACTAGCTAAAAATGCATTAAATTTATCTTTCTTTTTTTTTTTTTTCAAGTTGGAGTCTCACTCTGTCACCCAGGCTGGAGTGCAGTGGCACGCTCATGGCCACTGCAGCCTCGACCTGCTGGGCTCAGGGGATCCTTCCACCTCAGCCTTCCAAGTGGCTGGACCTACAGGTGCAAGCAACCATGCCCAGCTAACTTTTTGATTTATTGTAAAAACGAGGTCTCACCAAGTTGCCCAGGCTAGTCTTGAACCCCTGGACTCAGGCAATCCTCTAGCCTTGGCCTCCCAAAATGCTGGCATTACAGGCTTGAGCCACTGCGCCCAACCAAACTAGATCTTTAAAGGAAAAAATTTTGCAATAGCTGTCCACCTGAAAAACTAAAAACATCACAAGTTTAAACAGAAGCAATTTCAAAGGCCCTGAACTAAACAAGTTAATAAAATGGTTTAGAAAAATCATTTTATTGTATAAGCCTTGGGAATAAAGCCTTTTGTAATTTATTCATGTCTCTTACTTCACCAAATTGCTTTGGTGACCAAGCTTTTTATTTAAGTGATTAAAGACACAAACCCAAATAGTTAAATAAAGCAATTACTTAAGAATCCTCATTTTCAACAGAGGTGCACTGAAAAATATCAACAGAATGTTTAGTGCTCATTACTTTCAAGGAGGTTTGTTATTTAGAATACAGTGACCCACTGACTAGAACTTAAATCAGGTTTTTAAACACACAATATGGGACAAATATTCAATTAAAGAAGATGCTTTTCCTCCTCTCAAAATATCAAGTGACAGTCTCTTGAATGTGAATATGCATAATCTGGCTAAAAATCCAGACGACAAATTTTTTGGTATTTCTCCTTACCATTTCCCCCTCTCTAATGACATGCCTTAGTAGAATGTGTTCCCATTTTCCAGGTGGACATGAAAAGCACCCAATTTATCAAAGTTCTTGGGATTCTTCCCATCTCAGATTCCCTCCTACCCAACTTTTTAGGACACACTAATGACATCAGAATTACTTCTAGGCAATTGATTGACCTAAATAAAAACCAAACAAACAATGTCTTCATAGAGTTTGGGAGAACTGGGCTGGTAGGGTTTGAAAAGAAAAGAAACAAAAAGAAACTGAATTTAACCCAAAAAAGTACATATTTTCCTCTATTCTTTTTTTTTGTTGTTGTATTTTAAAGATGTGGGGTATAACTCATGATTAGGTACATAAGTGGTCAATGTACAGGTGAAGTTTAGGTCCTCACTTCACCGGGTTTAGGATCACATTCCCTTATTGATGTTATGTGCCCCCACCTATTCTTTTCTTTTAAAGCACTTTCCTTTTGTATACTGAGAATCACACAAACTCCTTCATCAAGTCTGTCCTTAGAAACAGAAGGAAGCATGACAGCAGAACTCCTAATTCATGTTCCTTTGTTCATGAAATCATGCTTATTTAACAAGGTTGCTTTTCTCTTACATTCCAAAATTCTAACTCTCAAACATTCATAAGAAAAGACTGTACTTTCAGCGTTGTATTAAGAAAGCACTCAATATAAAAAGTACCTTCTACATAAGCCTTTTTTATGCTTTTTTGTAAATTTCAAAGTTTTAGAAGATTACTTCTGACAAGTCAGGTAAAAATGGGAAACATTCAAACTTCAAACTACTTTCTCTTTAAAACTATAAGTAAGCGGGGGAGTTTGTGTTAGAAATAGCCAAATGAACATCAAAGTGAATAGGGTTGACACTTAGGAATGTTGGAAATGTTTGGTAGGCTTCTCTATGTTTACTTTTGCTATGAAGGGTTAGTCGGAGAAATGTGCTGCTTTCAGACTGTCAATGGAGCTTTCATGCTGTGGTGTTAGTAGTAACCGGCCCACTTACTTTTGACTCAGGCCAAGTTCTAGATTGGGTCAGTTTTTACTCTATTCTATACAACTGACAGGGGAACAGGAAAGTTTCACAGTTCATTTATTTGGCACAATCTGAACAGTGTCACAATGGAGGTTTTGTCTCTCCCAAACTTATTTGGTGACCCACCCCCCAACTGATAGTAGGTTCAGTCATTGTTATTCTTCTAACTAATCAACCAAAGGCACCACTTCCCCCTCTCTAATTTCCACCAAAGGCCTCTGACATCATTTTCTAACCAGCCTTGCTAGATTCTAATACTCTCAGCATGTGTAATTTACTTGGCACTTCAAACAGTATTCTTGAAAGGACTTGAAGTATCTCAGTGAAAACTGCTTTTCCTTCACACTGAGACTGGGAATGTGCATTTTCAGATGCAGAAGACTGATCCAACTGACAATTTTAAAACAAACAGGCACAGGAGAGGCAGCACAACACCAAGGAAAGGGCAAGATCAAAGCAGGCCATTCCCTGTTTGGATGAAAATAGTATTTTAAAATAGGAGCTTTCTGGACACACTGAAATAAATTTTCTGGTAAAAGTTCAGCCCAACTTCAAACATTTACTTATGTTTGATAAATATGTTCAAGGTATCCATGATACTCCAGATGTGACAGGCCCATCAAGAAAAATGAAAAATGAAAAACAGTACCAGGTGCTATTCTTGGGACTTGTCCAAAGGCAGCCAGTGAAAAATTCTATTTTATTCTGTTCTCCCCACATTCAATAATAATAATCAACGTCTGAGAAAGAGAGCATTTGGATTTGAACAGATGGCACCCAACACCTAACAAGCAAAGCAACTCCCAAGCATTAGATCCTAAATGTCTGATGGTTCCAAGGATCAGGAGAGCTTATTTGCCTTAAGACGGTTGGCAAGCAGGATGCCCTGTAGTCACCACCCCAACGCTTAGGAATATGTGTCATTATCCAGTCAACAACTAAAAGCAGAGAAAAATCAAACACCACATTTGTATAAAATTTGCCCCTGTCTAAGTCCAACTTGGCCAACCCCACTGGCCACTTAAAGTACGAAAAGTCTAAGCCTGAAGGTAAACAAACGCATAAAGGTTAACAAACTTATCTAATTCTGACAAGGTTGTGCAACACCAAAAGAATCCGCAGGGCGCCCTTCCCGGGGGTGTATTTGAATTTGCCTGCTCTGCAATTTACACTCAAAGCACTAGCCTAGCTCTTCAACTTTTTTTTCCTTCCATGGAAAGCAGCATCCCTTTTCCAAATTTAAAAAAAAAAAAAAAGCGAAATAGTAAATACACGAACATCTCCTTGTCTTACTTTAGGAGGCCAACACAAGGGCTTGCCTTCCGCACAACCACACACGCTTCCTCCTATCCCTCCTCATACACCACTCAACTCCAAAGGCATAAGGCCACATGCGAGGGGAGGGACGGACCTGCGGGCAGGGGGAAGAGTCCTGGCCGAGGGGAGGTGAGACCCCACCCGAGAGTCAGAGTCCCCGAGAGCGGCTGGGGAAAAGAGTGATGCTAAAAGGAACTTCCCCCTCATTCCCCCCACCCCCAACACACACCCGGCCAGACAAACCCAAGGGGAAGGTCAGTCCTGGGGAGGAGGATGTCAAGGGAGGGAAAAATAAAACCAGGACGGCGGAAGAGAAAGAGGGCGCCAGGATGCCGTCAGCGGTGGGCTGGCGGACGGGGTAGAACTGGGCTGCTCGGGCGAGCGGTGTCGGGGACGGGCGCACGATCCGGCCAGCGCGGCTGCGGCGCGGGGCTCACCTGGGGAGTCCTCTCGGCGGGGTTCTTCATCACCGCCTGGCGGAAGCTGTTATCCACGTAGGACGCCATCTCCCCCGCCGGCCGGGCCGGGCCGCTGCGCTCCGCGCCCTCGCCCGCCTCCTCCCGGCCCGACGGCCGCCTCCGCCCTGCGCGCTCCGCCTGCCCGCAGCGACTCCGCCAGACCGCGGCGGGGCGCGGGGCCCGCGGGGAGCGGCGGGCCGGGGCGCGGGGAGCGCCTCCCGAGACCGCGCCGCGAGGGTCGCTGCGGTCCGAGCTGCCGCGCGCTGGGCGGCCGGGAGCTCCCTTCCTCCTCCTCCTGCTCTTCCTCGGAGACCCACCGGGCCCCGGCTCGACACGCCTCCCCCGGCTGCACTCGGGGGACAGCGGCGGCTCCTCCTGGCCCCAGAGGGCCCGAGTTATTTTTAGGGAGGTGCGAGTGGCGCTGGGGAGGGGAGGGCTGCAGTCAGGCGGGGCCTCCTCCCCCGCGCCGAGGGTCGCCCCTCTTCTTAGGGGCTCGCGCAGCCGCCCGGAGGTCTCCGCGCCGCGCTCGGCTGTCCCGCGCCCCCGGTCCTCTGGCACTCGGGCGCCGCGGCCGCTGCCGCCGCCGCTGCCGCCGCCGCTGCCGCCGCCTCTCGGGAGGGCGGGCCGGGCGGGTTTGGCTCAGATCCGGGCGCCGCGAAGCCTGATCGCCTCAGCCGCCGGGGCCGCGGCTGCTGCTCGCCGTCTACTGGGCTCGGCCGTGCCTCCTGACTGCTGCTGCATCCCCTCGGGCCGCCCCGGCGCCGCCGCCGCCGCCGCCGCTGCTCCGGCCGCCGCGGGCTCCGCCGCCGCCGCCTCCCCCCATCGGCGCGCCCGGAGCGGAGGTGCCCCGGCGCCGGCGCGGCCACAGCACCCGGCCCGGCCGCAGCGCTCCGGCCCAGTCGCTCCGGCAACTTTGTTCCTCGGCCGCGCGGGCGGGGCGGGGAGGGGGCCGCAGGCAGCCCGGGTCGGGACTCCCGGCGGCGGGCGTCCGAGGGCCGAGCGCCGCGCACAGCCCCGCAGAGTGTGTTTGGGCAGCCGCGACTCCCCTCCTCTTCCTCCGCCTCTTCCTCCTCCTGCGCCTTCTCCG
>CAUYQG010107304.1:0-11138 GCA_963574415.1 Tarsius wallacei
TTCAAGAATCTCTGACCTCACTATCCGAGGTGGTCCTACAGAATCGTAGGCTAGACTTGTTGTTCCTGCAGCAAGGAAGGACATGCGCCGCCCTAGGAAAAGAATGTTGCTTCTACATGGACCACTCGGGCATTGTCAAAGACTCCATGGCTAAAATTAAAGAAGGATTGGCTGAATGCAAAAAAGAACGAAAAAAACAGTACAATTAGTTTAAAGCCTGGTTTAACAGCATCCCCAGTCTTACCACATTAGTTTCTTCTGTAGCTGGCCCCTTAGTCGTTTTAATTCTCATACTCATTTTTGGGCCTTGCATTGTCAACAAACTTATAGCCTTTGTCAAAGCCCGAGTCAGTACCGTTCAACTCATGGTACTCAAACAACAGTACCAGCCACTCAGCACCCATCCGTGTTCTTACTCCTCCCACTCATTTTGGAAATAACCCTCAGGAAACTTGTATAGATCCATGATTGGGTCCGTTCTTTAAGTTCCTCTGAGAGGGGGGAATTAAAGACTTGAAAACTGTTTTGCTGTATTAAGAGTGTTTGCTGTGGTTTGTGTTTGCAATATTTACACTTAGGACTCAGTTAAATTTTAACCAGCTTATTCTGCTTCTGTAACCCTTGCTGGCAGAGTGTGAGTAAGTGTGAGTGTTAAGTAGTAAGCCCCTTCCCCTGTTTAAGTTGTAGCGGGCAAGCCCCTCTTATAGAGAACTTTGTACTAAGTCAAACCTGCTTGTATGCCAGGGCCAGCTTATGCACAGTCACGGTGACTGTGCAGGCTTGAACCCCTCAAGTAGACAGGTTTAGGAGCACCTCCGGCTATCTAACATTCCAGAAGGCCGAATCGGCCCCACCCTGTCCATCTAGCCATTAGTAGTCAGTCACGGTCAGCCAGAGCCTGCGCCCGCTTATGCACAGTCACGGTGACTGTGCAGGCTTAAACCCCTCAAGTAGACAGGTTTAGGGGCACCTCCAGCTATCTAACATTCCAGAAGGTCTAATCGGCCCCAACCTGTCCATCTAGCCATTAGTGGTCAGTCATGGTTAGCCAGAGCCTGCGCCCACGCAAATCAAACACAAACCAACCAATCAAAGTCTCTGTAACCGCATCATGTAGTTTTTATCCAATTCTGTGTGAACAAGTTTGTAGTGTCACCCCATCCCCTCAAAATTATGTATAAAAGATACTTGCTTTACTAGGTCGGGGCTCTCAATCTTAAGCCGCTGTGTTGGTTTCGGTTTGTGAGACCAGACTCAAGCCTGAAGAAAGACCCTCGTGTGTTTGCATCAGAGCTGGCTCTTTAGTGGTCTCTCAGATTCAGGACTTTAAGTTTTACATTTAGCACCACTTTCCTGCAGGAGATTCTTTTTATGATCTCTCACTTGAGGTTTGTGTATCTCACTGATTATCTAAGAGATACTTTTTTTTTTTTGAGTTGGAGTCTCACTCTCTTTCCCAAGCTGGAGTGCAGCAGCACGCTCACGGCCACCCCAGTATTGACCTGCTGGGCTTTAGCAATCCTTCCACGTCAGCCTTCCAAGTAGCCGGAACTACAGGTGTGTGCCACCACGCCTGGCTGATTTTTTGATTTATTATAGAGATGCGGTCTCACCAAGTTGCCTGGACTGGTCTCGAATCCATGGGTTCAGGTAATCCTCTTGCCTCAGTCTCTCAAAGTGCTGGGATTACAGGCTTGAGCCAGCATGCCCAGCCAGGAGATACTTTATTATCACCTTACAATCCATGAATTCAAAACTCAAATAGAAAACCTTCTAAATTCTTCTCTCTGCAGTGGCATCAATATTCTCTTAATTCCATGTAATGTAGATTTATTCAGTGATTACATGGGCACAGTTGATGGGTTTGGATGCCCATTCTTCTCCTGTATTTCTTGCATTTAGTCTTAATGGATCTTTTTCAATATTTACATCGCTCCCTCCTTTTCCATTTCATTTTTGCCATATGAGTCCAAAGCTTTCTTACTATCACTTGAATCATAATGGAAGACCTTTAGTTTATCCTGCTTCTTATCTAGTCTAAGGATCTCCAAATTAAGCTTCCAGTGGTTTCCACAGACTGCTCCATGAAGTCTGAATGCTCTGCCTGCCTTAAGATTTTCTATATATATATTTTTTGAGTTGGAGTCTCACTCTGTCACCCAGACTGGGGTGAAGTGGCCGCTCCTGGCCACTGCAGCCTCGACCTGCTGGGCTCCAGCGATCCTTCTGCCTCAGCCTTACAAGTAGCTGGAACTACAGGTGCGCGCTACCACGCCCGGCTAATTTTTTGATTTATTGTAGAGATGAGGTCTCGCCAAGTTGCCCAGGTGGGTCTTGAACCCGCGGCCTCCGGCAATCCACTCACCTCAGTCTCCCAAAGTGCAGGATTACAGGCTGAGCCACCAAACCCGGTTAGGATTTTCTATATTCTAACTTTACCTATCTTCATTCTTGTCTCATTTCTCACCAGGCAAACCTTCCACTCCTCCAGCCTAATCTCAGTATGCATGTTCACTGAAGTGTATAGACTTCAATATTTTCCCCACGTGGATACTTCTTCCTCCGTGTCTATCTAAGTCCAACAAGACCTCAGAGGTCTAGTCATCTGCCACCCCCTTTCTAATACTTGTCTGACTATTCCTTCCTATATTTGTTTCCTTCTTTCTTAACTTCTATAACAACCATCTGTACCATGTGATTATCACACTTGTCTACGCTTCTTGTTCACAATCTTTCATGAGAGCGTTCATTTTCAGCTAAGCTATAAACTCTTTGAAAAGAGAAAATGGCCAGGCCCAGTGGCTCAAGCCTGTAATCCCAGCACTTTGGGAGTCCAAGGCGAGAAGATTGCCTGAGCTCAGAGGTTCAAGACCAGCCTGGACAACTTGGTAAGACCTTGTCTCTACATAAATCACAAAAATAAGCTGGGTGTGGTAGCGCACACCTGTAGTTCCAGCTACTTGGAAGGCTGAGGCAGAAGGATGGCCTGAGCCCAGCAGGTTGATGCTGTGGTGGCCATGAGCATGCCACTGCACTACAGCCTGGGCGACAGAGTGATACTCTAACTTAAAAAAAAGAAAAAGAAAAGAAAAGAGAAACCACATCAGGTGGTACATACTGATTGAAGGGAAACTTGGGTACTTGGTGATTTATTGGCATTCGTGAATTGAATATTAGATTTAATTAGATTTTGACAAGGCTTACCTTACTTTTCAATATATACACTTTTCCTGGGCAGATAACTTATATTCCCTAATAAGTTGAATAGAAGAAATGCCGTAATCTATTTTTAAAGTTAAAATTGGATCCTAATATTATGAGTACAGAATGTTCTAAAAAAGGCAATGGGACAGGATATTTGAAATCAGGCCTGTTTAGAGAAAATATCATTAGTCCTAAATTAGTCATATTTCTAATACCCAAATGCCACTAGCCCCCAGAAAGCACATTAGTACAATATTGGCCATAGAGGTTGACAATGGGATTGATGGCCCAAAGAAAGTGACAGGAACCTTCCGCCCACACAAGTACCATGTCATTTTTCCACGAACTGGGCCTGCAGTGATTAAGTATGTGTACTTGAGAATGCTTCCAAAGGTTTGAGCAATCCATCTGGCAAAGGCATTTGACACTATGGGATTTGTTATTGCGGCGCTGCGCCAGCACCGAGACTTATTTAATTGCCTTAGTCATCAGGCAGCAAGCAGTGCCACTAATCTTGGATCTTACTGAGTGGCGGCTGGCTTGTGTGTTTGAAAGACCAAACAAACAAAGCCAAACAAACCGATTTCTCCCACTTTTGAATCTCCCACTTTTGACCCTCCCTCTCACCTAGTCCTACCATAATACTGTGAAGACTAACTCTATGTGAAAGGAGCATAATTGAGGCCAAAATGACAAGAGTTAAAGGCTTCCAAAAGGCTTGTACCCCAGAACACCACTGCCCTGTCACATGGTAAACGTCCCCAAATCACATTAATTTCTCTCTATATAAGCAATGTCCCCAGGAAGCCTCATCTTAAAAACAAAAATATTACCTGAACTAGTTACCAGTTAATCCTTTCGTTCTTTGCTAACATCTGTAAGAACTGGGTAGCTTCCTTGGCTTGGATTCTGAGGGAATTGAAGTCAAGTGGGTTAGTTGTTTTGATGGGTTCAAAAATTCAAAGGCTATGCCCATGGTGGGTACTGTGGGCTAAAGATAATAGGTTCAGAAGCTTGTGTCCTGAGAAACCAGCCATCACAAAGAAGGGGAAGAGAGGACGGAGGAGGAGAAAACTCACCTCATGATTTTGCCTATATCTGACCTGATAGTCAAACCTTCATATACCAGAGATCACTAGACTAGGGCCGAGTCACTATTCTGTGAAGCCTTTAACTTTGCCAGTTGACACATTAGAAACTTACTTAAAACTTCCTCCCAACTCTCTAAAAGTTCAGCCAAAAAATAAAAAAAAAAGTTAAAAAGGCAAAGCAGGGGAGATAAAAAACAGACATTCTTTTTAAAAAAACCAACAACTTCCTTCTTTCTTTTGAAAATATCCCTTTCTGCAAAATGTTGCTCTATTGTGAGAGATACTGTCTTTCTACCTTAACACCCCCTGGAGTCCTTTCTGCACTTTTTGTGATATCTTTAAGATAAAATGATACCAGGACAACTGAACTCCTTTTTCCTATGGCAGGAGAAGTAAAAAGCATCTAGAAGCGAATGAAGAAAACTCAAGATGGAGACTAATGTAGGTGGGCAGTCTTCCAAGAAGGAATAACTGGGCAGAAGCAGTATTGGAGCTGTGTTGGCAACCATGAAGTAAGGAAGAGAGAGACACCATGAATCACAGCAGGGGATTTGATAGGACCGCCCTACCTGCCTCCCACTGAGACCTCTGATTTAAGAAACATCATTTCCGTATCTTTTGAATATAACATTTTGGTTTGGGCACAACCCACAGTTGTTGGTTAAAACATCAGATTTGCAAAAATTAGTCATGACATAAAATAAACACTACCACCCTCCCACCCTTTCGACCCGCCACTTTTCTATCTTACAATAAAATTGGCTTTCCTATCAAGAGTCTGAGAGAAAAAATACCATTGAATAAAATTCCAAGCATCATTCACATGCCCACAAATTATTCCAAAAGTAGAAGTCAAGGCAAACTCCATTCATTAGCAAAATAAACCAAGGAATTATTTCTCCACAAAAATAAATTTTTGGATGCCCAGATTACATTAAGAGCCAAAAAGAAAAAAAGAAAGAAAAAGGAAGAAGACTATTTCTAGCTCGCCTCCTCTAAGAGCGCTCTTTAGGCAACTGTGATGCTTGGTTCTGTCATATCCAGTCCAAGTTGGACCACCTGAGCCCCCTCTGCCTAGCACTGAAGACAGCAGACTGGTTGTAGCTGGTGCACAATGATATCACTGGCTCATCCAGCCCATGAAAAAGCTCAGTCTCGATCTCCAAGAGTCTTTGCCCAAGATAGTCCTATATTGCTGCCGCTCTGACAGTACCGAGAAGGTCTTCAAAAGGACAGTGCTGGGAACACTGTAGAATCCTATAAGTGCTCCTTTGCAACTCATCCTCCACCTTGGCAGGCACGCACCCTCAAGTTCAGTTCAGGACTTGCAGTGACCAGAGATGAAGCAGATTTGGCTCCACTGATCTGGAGTGAATTCTTGGCTGAAAACCCAGGGCACTGACTTGAGTGGTCAGATTTCCAAAATCCAAAAGGAAACAGCAAGAGGAAAGGAGAAAGAGAATGAGTATGCACGTGTGCATGTGAGTGCAGTTTCAGAGGTGTGTGTGAGTGGGAATGGAGAATGAGACAAAACAGACTAAACTTCCCACATGGAAATTCCCAGTATTCCCCGTACTGGTTGCTTCTTGTCTGCCTCCTCAGGCTCACGCTCCATCCTTCTCTCATGTGATCTTGCCCTGGGCAGCTGATCTCTATGGATTTCAGCAAGGCATCCCCATGCCCTCCAACTTCCTGTGGGATCAACCAATGGATCGGGGGATCACCGGTAAGCGTTCTGGAAGCTGAAAGACTTGAGTGAGATTGTTGGCAGAGGTTGGCGGTGTCCTTCAGTGAAAGCCATAACTTCTACCAGATGGCTCCTCTTTGTTACCCTTTCTGCATTCTGCCAACTCTGCTCCCATTTTACCCTTCAGACCTAGGGATAGTGATGATAATGGGTGATGGAAACTGCTGTTTCTGCACGACTCTTCTTGATTTCTCTAAACCCTGCCCACACCTCTATAAATAATCTCTTTATTTAAACTCTCCCCAAATCAAATTGTTTGAATGTACCATTGGTTTCTCATTAAGAATTGAATAAATATATTCTTTTTTTTTTTTTTGAGTTGGAGTCTCACTCTGTTGTCCAGGCTGAAGTACAGTGTCATGATCATGGCTCACTGTAGCCTCAAACTCCTGGGCTCAAGTGATCCTTCGGCCTCAGCCTTCTGAGTATCTAAGACTACAGTCATGAGCCACCATGTCCAGCTAATTTTTTGATTTTTTTTTTTTTTGTAGAGACAGGGTCTCACTATATTGCCTACTGATCTCAAATTCCTGGGCTCAAGGATCCTCTCACCTCAGCCTCCCAAAATGCTGGGATTACAAGTGTGAGTCACTGCACCCAGCCTAGACAGATATATGTTTTATAAATACAAGAGATTTTGTAAAGGAGGTGGTAAAGATTGAGCTGGGGTAATGCAGGTTGAAATGTATAGCAGTCCCCCTACTTACAAACCTTCAAGTTGCAAACTTTCAAAGATGAGAACGTATGTCCAATCACTTAAGTTCATGTGTCTGGCATCCTTTGTCATGTGTTGCACTGTAATATTAAAAATGCTTTCTTTATTTTGGGGGTTTGTTTTTTATGTATTATTTGTGTGAAAAGAATTATAAAAAGTATTACAGTATAGTACTAAATAGCCAATATTGTGTTAGTTGGGTACCTGGACTTTGTTGGACTTATGAACAAATTGGACTTTTGAATGTGCTCTTGGAACAGAACTCATTCATATGTCGGGGACTTACTCTAATAGTAATCCAATTCTGGGACTATTGATGGCAGTTGAACAGGCCCATCCTTTCATCTCTATAGGGGAACAAGTAGAAAAAGCAGTGAACTAGGAGTCAGAAAACTTAGACTCTAGTCTGGAATTTATCCCACATGGCTTGATCAATTAATTAATTTAATTTTTGTAGGACTCAGTTATCTCTTTTACACAATGGAAATTATCTGCTTAACATACTTTGCAGCACTGCTATGAGATTCAAGTCTCAAAATGCTTCAAAAAGAGTCTGCTCCATACTTATCTATTGTAAAAATTCACTATGCTTTTCCAGGTCTAGCAGTAGTATCCACTCCTGTGAAGATTTCTGAGAGTCTCCCGGGAAGAATTAATTCTCCTTCCTCTTCTCAGAATTTTAACTATTTTATACAGAGATCTCCATCAGTCAAGAGATCTTAGAAGCAGAGCAGTAGTGGAGGCCTGGGACTTAGAGTGGGCAGTGGGGAGACCATGACACCCTGATGAGGAAGCAGCCTGTGGAGGGAAGAGAATGGAGGAGGCATGCTGGGAGAAGTCTAGATGAGCAGCCACACTGCCATGGATACGTGGAAATTCTATTCCTGGGGAGCTGTGCAGACCCTAGAAGACAGGGTTATATTTTGTTTACCAACCTTAGATTCTGCGGCACGTCTCAGTGTCCTTTTTTTTTTTTTTTTTTTTGAGTTGAGATTCTCATTGTGTCACTCAGGCTGGAGTATAAAGGCGCTCTCACAGCTCACTGCTGCCTCAGCCTCCTGGGCTCAAACAATCCTTTTGCCTTTACTTCTACCTCCTAAGTAGCTTGGGGCTACCAATGCACATCACCACACCTGGGTAATTTTTAATTTTTTTATAGAGATGAGGTCTTGCTATGTTGCCCAAGCTGGTCTTGAACTCCCAGCTTCAAGTGATCCTCCTGCCTCAGCCTCCAAAAGTACAGGGATTATAGGTGTTAGCCGCCATGCCAACCCTCAGTATCCTTCTAAATCTCTTCTGTCTTTGGACTAGCTTCAGTGAGTTTCTATTTCTTGGCAATCCAGTGAACTCTGATTGAAGAGCAACTCTTGGCTACCTTTCATGGACCTGATAGGGCTGCTAAGACAGGAAGAAGGGGGTAAAGCCTGGCCAACTTGATGCCACCTCAGCCACGGCCACTTTCATGTATAGATGTGGCTTATGTTTTGCCTTGTTTTCTGTGTGCATAGACTTTCTCTTGCTCACAAAGTTTCCACAGCTTGGATTAAGTCTTCTTTCTTTCATATATGCTGAGCTGATGTCACCTCTCCTTTGCCATCGAGTGTCACAACCATTTTATTATTGTCCGCTTCATTTCCATGGCTCACTGTCCTTTCTACAGGTTCTCACATGCCATACAGCTTCTGATACCTCACAAGTTTCTGGGGAACAGAACAGGACAAAAGAAGAAGAACAAGAATAAATCTCTGAAATGAACAGTTCATGTAGACCCACCCAGTCTCAACCTTGCCTCCCAGATCTCAGTTAGCATCTGTCCTGTTTCAAGGCTCTTGATTGACAGTGATTCCAATGGCCAAGTCCACACTGAATCAAAAAGTGACAAGTTGATTTGGAACTTCCTTATTGATTTACTTCTGGGTCTGATGACGGGGAGCATTAAGCCATCTCCCAGAGCAGCCACAAAACCACCTGAAATCCTCCAGTGCTTAGAATCAACCTGCTCTTTCACAGTTCTTAGGATGGAAAGGTTTCCTGGGACAGTTCTGGCACTTGGACATTCTCAGAATTAGAACTCACCATGCAACTTTATTATCAACTTTCCATAACAATGCTTTGAGAAGTGCTGGAGCAGAGGGGGGAGAATAGGAACCCACCAGAGGAAGAGAAGAAAAATGGCTCTTAGAAGCAGATGTGCTGTTTTATTACTGTGAAAAATGTTACTCCTTAGAAACTGTCTTGTTTATAAAGTAGTTTCTAAGGGAAAATCACATATTTGAATGAAAGTTTAAGTGCTGCATTCTGCTTTTAGGAATTTTATGCTAATGGATTTCATTAAATAATTATCCATAATAATAGATTCATTTCATGTTTGATGAATTATTAAAGGAACGAAGTAACATCCAGATAAAGAGTTCACTAATGGCCTTTATAAATATTGCAAGTTGCAAATTTTCTGGAAGAGGTGGTCATTTTAAATTTTTCTTTCTTTTTTTTCATTCATAATGGCTTTCACAATAAAAATGATCATATGAAAGAAATATTGACAGTATGACCAACAACTTGGCTTAACTTGCAAGGATCATAACGATCATCCAAGGTTATGCAATGGCGCTTGTGAGAGGAAAGATCCAAAGAAGGAAATCTAAATTCTTCTGCCAGATGTTCTGTTTGTTCCCACCAGACCCCTCTCACCATCTCTCTCCTTTGTCTGTGATCAGGGATTTGTCACAGGCAGTTGTATTATCCTTCAGCTCATGAGCAAGCAAATATTCCTTGAACTTTTGAGTAATGAAGATCACCTCCAGTTATAAAGGGGTTTGTTCCTTACTTTAAAGAGAAAATCTTAACCTTGAAGTTTATTAAAAACTTTATTGCAAAACCAGTGAGCAATAAAATATAGGTCAATGTCACAATTTAAGAGAAAATAATATAGACATCTTTTTAAAAGAGCTAATGATAAACACATTTAACCTGTGAGTGCCTGCAAACCAAGTTCTGAGATCTCAGGTCTCAGGGGTAACCGTGGGAGCCCTGGCGACAATGCCTGGAATCTCATTTTGGCTACATTACAAATTAAGCATTAATTTAAGGTGATTGATATCTGTGAGTCTCAGTTCCCTTATCTGCAAAAAAAAAAAAAAAAAAAAAGGAGAGCGATAGTATCACTTATTAGGATTATTATGGAAATGAAAATAGATATTTTGCTTAAAATAAAAGCTTACTGCAATGACTGGTGCCCAACAGTTTGGTGGCGGACACACTGCCACATACGTGACCATATATTCCAGTTCATCTGAATGACAGTTAGCGCCTGAAGTTATGAAATCCAAATAGCGGAATGCCCTATTTATGCAAATAGCTCACCTCCTCTCTCTTGTGGAGCTCACCCCATAGCTGCCAAATCTCAGTCTTCACTGAGCCTGGGCCAGTGGCCCAGGAAGGGTATCATCTGATCTACCTACTGGGCCTGAGGCAAGTTTTGTGCTTCTTGTTGCCAGTTTTTCTGTCTTTTGCCACTTTGCAGTTCATCTTATTCCATCCTGGCCTTCTCTATTTTCTCTGTCTTTCCTTTCTTTCATTCTACCTGTTTATTACCCTCCAATTTCCTAATCATGGCTTGTAAGCATAAGATTAGTACTAAGGTTTTACAATTAGGTCTTTGATCTGTTTAGAGTTTATTTTTGTATATGGTGATAGGTAGGGGTCTTGTTTTAACCTTCTGCATATGGTTAGCCAGTTTTCCCAACACCATTTACTGAATAGATTCAAACTATAAGAACCTTAGAAAATGCAGGTGACACCCTTATGGAAATTGGAACTGGCAACCAATTCCTGATCAAAACGCCAAGTACCCATGCCATAAGAAATAAGATAGATAAGTGGGACCTCATCAAACTGACAAGCTTCGGCAAAGACAAAGAAACCACCGTGAGAGTGGAGAGACAGCCCACAGAATGAGAAAGAATATTTGCCAACTGTATATCTGACAAAGGTCTAACATCTAGGATCTACAAAGAACTCAAACGTGCTGAAAAGAAAAAAACAGCCCCATTACAAAGTGGGCAAAAGATATGAATAGACACTTCTCAAAAGAAGACATACTAGCAGCCAACAGATACAGGAAAAAATGCTCAGCCTGACTAGTCATCAAAGAAATGCAAATTAAAACCCCCCTGACGCCGGCTCGGTGGCTCAGCCTGTAATCCCGCGACTTGGGAGGCTGAGGTGAGTGGATTTCCTGAGCCTGCGGGTTCGAGACCCGCCTGGGCAACTTGGCGAGATCTCACCTCTACAATAAATCAAAAAATTAGCCGAGCGTGGTAGCGCACACCTGTAGTTCCAGCTACTTGGAAGGCTGAGGCGGAAGGATCGCCGGAGCCCA
>CAUYQG010107310.1:0-29948 GCA_963574415.1 Tarsius wallacei
AGGCCAGGCCTAGTGGTGGACACAAAGAGGAGACAGGTGAACCACTATGCCTTCCAGGTCAGGAGCTACAGACCAGGCAGGACACATACACAAGTAGAATGGCCAATCTGGGCTAGGCTGACCTATGGGCTACCAGTTGACACCATCTAGGGGCTCCTAGAGTTTGGGAAGATGTTTGGACACACACAGGAGACATGGAATATGCTCAGCCTCACGAAGGAGGAACTGATTCATTTGCTAGGGGGAGGAGGGTGGAGTCCCTGCAGTGAGGACAGCAGGGAAGGCCTCGGGGAGGAGGTGGAGCATCAAGAATGAAGCTTTATTTGGGAACTTAGTGCCCTGATTGTGGTTTCTACACCACGGACAGATAGCACGTCACGGGTGCTGAGGGGCTGGGCCATGTATGCTGGGAGGCTGCGATGGAGGACTACACGGTGGCCTGAAGCTGGCACCTGTTGCTATTCTTCCTGAGCCTGGCTCCACAGTGTCCATTCCCTGTAGTGTAGGTTCCAGGAAGGCCTTTGGCCTCCCCAGGGACATCCCCATCTCCTGGCTGGGGCTGTTTCCCAGGACAGCCCTCCCTTTGGGTGCCCATTAGCAGAGAAATGACACAATTAACCAGGCAATTAACTCAGAGCTCTGCAGTTGCTGTCTCCCACAGGGCCCTGCTTGTGGAGCTGGAGTTAGCTCTGGCTGGGGCTGCAGGGAAGGAGGTGGATGGTGTGTCATTTGCCAGACCTTAGGAGCAGAGGACATGACTGACCCAGAAGTGGCTGAGGTGGGCAGTGGCCAGGGAGAAGGGCAGAAAGCCCAGAGACTTGGAATGCAACCTTCCTGACACCCAGCCCCAGAAGGCCTGTCTGCGGCTCCCAGACTCTGACCAACCTTCCTGGGAGGCAGGGATTCTTACCTGTAGTCCCTGCAGGGGTGAACTACAGAACAGGGCAGAGAACTGCTGAGACCGATAAGGAGAAGGGTGGCCCACTCTGACTCCTCAGAAAAGTCTCCATGCTGCCACTTGGGAATAGGGTCGTATTTGCCATCCCTCCAGAAATGTGAAGAGAATGATAGAGGGCAGAGATGGGGGCTCCAAGGCCCTGTGCAGCCAGCTGCTGAGGGATACAGAGCCCTGAGCTCTCCCGCCCACTGCCCACAGGCAAGGTTGAGCTGGAAGCAGAGCAGGCCCGGGTCAGGTCAGGGAGGTAGTCGGGTAACACCTGGAGACTGAGTCAGACAAGGGAGATGCACTTTCAACACCAAATGCATGAGACCAAGACCCAGGCTTGGACAACCCAGTTCAGGATTTTGCAAAACATCTCACAACTCAAATATTTCCCTAAGACCACATCTGGAGACTCTAATCAAAACAAACAATACCTTAGCTATCTTGCCACAGAAGTTACAGCTACCTTGATAGGCCGGCCACATTTTTGCATAAAAACCAAGACAGAAAGAAAAAAGAGGTGCTTTGATCTGCACTTTTTTCACTCAGTAATTTTTATTGATTTTCGTAGAAAAATGTATGTTCTTACAACTTAGACTACATGACTAAGATGAAGTGTGTCAGTGAGAAAAACACCTTTGCTTTCTGGCCTCTAGATGTCTAGTTCCCCATCCCCCACATGTATGGAGTGCTCTGGAAGCTACCTAGCTGTCTCACGACACCTTGTGTGTGCCACGTTCAGGGGTCTGGTTGCTCCTGTTGTGGGTCCAACGGGGATGTTGTGCCGGGGAGCCAGCTGGCCTAGGGGCCACTCCTCTCTGCTTCCAACCTGTGCTTGGGCCAGAGGATGGGGACAACTGTGAACCCTGGGCAACACCCACCACTCTGTTTCTAGTGGAGCTCAGGCAGTTGTCCCATGCGGCTCAGAGCTGAACCACGGGAAGGCAGAGGACAGCAAAACAGACACCCAGGGAAGGCGGGCCTGGGTGCCTTGCTCTGCAAAAATTAATGTGGGGGGACCTGTCCAAGAAGGTCTGAGAAGATTCCTACAGGTTCCCCATCCCAGTCCTTGTTCTGAAAGCAAAAAGGCTCTGAGCCCATCACTAACTGCGGGGTGTTTCAGATCGATGGGCTAGAGGAGAAGCTGTCCCAGTGTCGGAGAGACCTGGAGGCCGTGAACTCCAGGCTCCATGGGGTGGAGCTGAGCCCAGAGGCCAGGTATTGCTTCAGCCCAGCCCCCTCACCCTGCCCCATCCCTGCTCCCACCCCTTGTAGCTCTCCGGGGTTCCCAAAGTGGACTGGGCCCAGGCAGAGGGTTTGGGTCCCTAGCCTCTGAGCTTCAATTCCCCCACCCCCAATGCCTGAGCCCTTGTTCTCCTCATCCAACCTGGCATGCTGGCTGCCCCTCAGGTGGAAAAAAAGAAAAGGGCTTGAGCCATACCACTCCTTCCTCTTCACAGGAGGTCCCTGGAGAAGGAGAAAAGCAGCCTAATGAGCAAAGCCTCCAACTATGGTAAGAAAGTTCCCTCCAGTACCAGCCACAGCCTCCAGTCCCCAGAGCCAGGAGGGGTCAGACAGCCCAGGGATCCTGACAAGGTGGCAGGGAGCAAGGGGGTTCTTGGGGAGGGAGCCAGCCCCCAAGAGTCTGCAAAACCTGCTGTAGGCCCAGCAGCCTAGGAGGAGAGAGGGTTTGTTCCTTTGTTCCCAGGGAGGGTGAGAGATGGCCTGTGGGTCTACACACTCTCCAGGATGAAGGGGTATGGCTGTAGCCCGCCCCAGAAGAGACATTCATGTCTACCTAGACTTCAGGAGTCTGCCCTCCCTACACCTTACCCCTCACCCCCTCCCAGGAAAACCCTGCAATGAAATTGAGGGGTGGAAGGAGGGCCGACCTGTATGAGTGGAACGATGCTGCCACCTTCTGGGCACTGGGGGGCAGAGCCAGGGAGAGGCCAGGCCCAGCAGGGAGCTGGAGGGCAGTGTTGGGCTCCCCTGCCCAGAGACCTGGGAGAACTATCTAGGGATGCTCCTCAGACTTGTCTGTTCTATTCTTCCCTGGGGTGGGGGGACCTGGCCAAGGATCAGCCCCAGGACGGTGCCAATGGCAAGGGACCTCCCAGAAGCACCAGTCTGATCAATACTACGTGCAGCACACACACACACACCCAGTGTGGACATTAAACTTTAGCACTGGTTCAGTCTGGCCTGCCCAGAGCTGGTCTGCAGTTGTCTCCTTCCCCCTCTCTCACAGGTAGGTGTGGGACATTAGTTTCCCCTCATGTTTAGCACCACCCAGTTCAGCCCTCACAGAGCACCAACCACCTCCATGTCACACAGAGGGAATGACAGATCTAAGTGTGACTGGAACAGCAGGACTGGCTTGAGTTGAGGTCAACTGCCTCCTGGGCAGACTGCCTCCTCTTAGCATCCCTAGTTTCTGCTCAGCCGGGCACCTGGCAGAGGGCAGGGACTCGGGACCCATGTGACTCCACTTGGCACCTGCCCAACTATCAGTCCCAAGAGGTCCCAGCTGCCCTTAGTTTCTAGGTGGACAGATGAGATGCCTGGAAGCATGTGTATCACAGAGCCAAACCTGTAACAGGCAAGAGAACTCACCTGGTGAGGTCACACCACCTAGTTTGGCTTTCAGGTGTGGCCTTTTTGGTGACCCCTCACTCACCTCATCCTCAACCTTAACCACATTTGAAGAGAAATGGTTGAACAGCCTTGGGTGCTGGGACTTTCTTGGGTGGGGAGCTGTAGCCAGGAGAATGTGAGGATCTGGGCAGGTCAAGGACAAGGTCCTTTTTATGGGTGAGGAGGCAGCTGGACGGGGACAGGTCTGCACTCAGCAACGTGCATAGCCACTAGCTGGAGAGGCACAGGTGGATGAGAGCAACAGATGGGCTTAAACTATCTGTCCCATCCCCTCCACCCTTTTTCCTCCCAGAGAAGGAACTCAAATTGCTTCGGCAAGAGAACCAGAAGAACATGCTGCTGTCTGTAGCCATCTTCGCCCTCCTGGCTGTCATCTATGCCTACTGGACCATGTGAACCTGAGACTCCTGCAGCCAGTACAGGCTTCCCCTCGGAAGCAGGCCCTTAAAGCCACAAGAGGACCAAGGTGTTGGGGGCATCTCTCCCCTGCCCGGGCATTCAAGCATGGCTTCCTGTCAACCCAGCCTTTCCTGCCTCCCTGGCCTGCTGTGGGGTTTTTAGTCTCCAGACAGACGTGGTGCTGGCTCCTCCCTTAGCCCAAGGGAAAGGCAATAAAGAACACCAGGCTGCTTCTGTCTGCTGAGTAAATGTCATGGTCTGACTGCAGCTGGGGGTGAGGGGTGCCCAACGGCAGAGGTGGCACTTAAGAATCCAGGAAGAAGAGCTGTTCAAGGGAAAGTGCTGGCTTAGTTCAGAAAGGAGACAGAAGGGGGTGCCGTGAAGCAAGCCCCCAGTTTCCATGGGGAATGAGATGGCAGGAAGTACTTTCCAAGCCAAACAGTGCTGAGAGCCACTTCCAGGACTCAGGCATTGCTGAGGCTGAGAAGCGGACTTTGTCCCCCCGTCCACCCCCCTACCAGACACACGAACCTGCCCTCCAGTCAGTACCATCGCCGGTAATTATGGCAGAACAAGAAGCAGCCTGTGCAGCAAAGGGCGACTTAAGGACTTGGTCACGTGGGGATCCCAGGGGAGTGCAGAGTTAATCCATCTTCGACAGGCAGGCAAGGCTGGCGAGGTCTGCGAGTGGGCAGCAAGAGCCATGGTAATGACCAGACAGACTTATGGTGACACTGAGCAATAAATCAGGTGGGATTTGCAGAAGTGACGTTGATGGGAGGGGCTGACACAGACATCACTGGCTGCTCCTAGCACAGCCCCCATCCCTAACTCCCAGCTTGGGGGCAAGGAGGGGAGGAGGGTGGGAGGCTGCAGCAAGACAGAGTGAGGACGGGTTTGGGTGGTTGTGATTAAACCAATTAAATAGGCCAGGCTTGGTGGTGTGTCCGTAGTCCCAGCTACTCAGGAGACTAAGGTGGGAAACTCACTTGAGCCCTGATCTTGCCACTGCACTCCAGCCTGGGCGACAGAGCAAGACCTTGTCACCAAAAAAAAAAAAAAGGGAAGTGCCCGGGGAGCTAAGGCTCTGAAACATCCAGGAAGGACCGTCGGGGCCAGGGCGAGGGAGCCCAGTGAAGTGTAGGCAGGCTTCAGGGAAAACCAGCACCAGCGTGAACTAACTGATGAGAGACTAGCCTGGAACTGAGGGACGTGCTATCAGCATCTGGAGGTGCCCTGCCCCCAAGCACAGGCCCCTGTGTGGGCAGAACCAGACCCCCTCAGAGGGAAGGCCGATCAGGGCCAGCAAAACCATCTCTCCCTCCCTCTTTTCCCCAGTCTAGTGACACTAATTGGTCTGACGCCTCTGTTATTTTAGTCACACAGACTGATCTGGATTGTCACAGTGCCACTGTGGAGTGAGCTGTGTGATTTCTATGAGGGGGAGAGGTGCCCTCTGCCCTCCTGGAGCTGCAGCTTCATTCATTCTCCAGTCCTTGCTTCTCAGTCGCATGATTTCCTGACTCTTGCCCGGGAGCCCTGCAGGGGCCAGGAGCTGACTCTTGCCTGGGAAACCTGCTGGGGCCAGGAGCTGCGATGGCTCCGATTAAACAAACCCTCTTTTCTTACCTCTGCTTTTGAGTAGAGCTTCCTCCCTTCACTCCAGCCCAAGCTGTTTCATCCAAGCCAGTCCCAGACCACAAAGCACAGAGGACAAACAGCAGCAGCCCCAACACAGCCACACAGGCATTAAAAATATGTTTATCTTTAATGATCCAAGATTTTGCAAGACACACTGATATACCCAGAACTGGGTGGAAATACAGCATCTCAGCAGGACTGCTGCCAGCCTGGGGGTGGGGACTGGACGCCGGCTGAAGGACCCCTACAGTGGAGTCAATTCCAACCTCACAAGAGCCTCAGTGCCCTATCTCCATGGAAACTAGTCTGGCACTGGGATGGGACCCTGGGGAGCCCACGTGGATCTCTGAGAGGTATTTCCCATTAAAAACCACAGGTGCCCTCCCACTCCCAGAGCTACTGCCCAGCTTCCCTCCTCCCCTCTGCCTCCGCCAAGATAGAGGAAATGGAGTGACCACATAAGGACAAACAGCAGACTGTACCTCCTACTGGGGAAGAAAAACAAAGGAAGGGAAAGGGTAGCAAGGAGCTAGGCTGCCAGCTTGGAACTCTGCCAAGACCTGAGGGTGGCTAGCAGGCGGTGGTGACTGCCGGGGGGCTGGTGCTACCCAACCCCAGAAGTACTCTTTACTGGTGGGGCCACTGCTGCTGGGGGAGAAAGGCATGTCTTCAAGGCTGTTTCCTGCCCTGTAGAGCTGTCCAACATTTGGATCTAAAGGGGATGGAGGCTAGGAAGGCCTGATAACCCCAGGAGACAGGCATACCCAATACCAAAGGCAGTGCTGCCTGGATCCCAATGTGGTGTCAGGGACATAGGGCCCACACTCCTTCCCAGCCAGCTGGGACTGTCAGAGCTCTGGGCAGGGAAGAACTCTAGGGAAGGCCAGGATGGGTTGGGGAAGGGAGGAGACAAGATCTTCAACATGGCATTAAAACAGCAAGTTCAAATAAACAAAACCTTGATTTGACAGCGGCTGCTCCTGGCCAGCTCACGACCGTGGGCCTCCACCCACTCAGGGTTGGCCCAATAAAACGTTGGGCAAAGCAGGGGCATGGCCGCCCTCGGGCAGTGCATGCAACTCAGAAAAATGAGTCTACAGGATGCAGGAGAGTAAACAGAGCCCACAACTCTGCTACTCTCTGACATGTCCCTTACCGGCCCCTCATGCCCTGGGCACTGAACCTCAAACCCGCCTCAGAAGCAGCTGCCTTCAGGCTGAGCCCTGGCAGGGGAAACAGTTCCCAGGCAGAAGGCATTCCAGAAGGAACGTGTGCGTGTCCTCCGAAAGCCCCAACTGAGGTCTTCAGGGGATGGACCACCCACCCCATATGGCCAGACTGCAGTGTTCCCAGTCCCTTTCAAAGAGGGGGAAGAAACTAGCCCTAGGGGCCCACCAGTGGAGCATACTCTCAGGTAGCAGCAGGGCATCCTGCAGGGTAGGACATCCCGAGGTCCTAGGCGCTGTGCGTCTGGATGAAGGAAAGGACATCCTCCTTGGATAGCTTGTCTGGGTCCTGGGGCTTCTGGGAGTCGTGTACTCGGATACCATCCCCCCACTCCCAGAAGAGCCGGCCATAGTAGCAGATGCTGGAAAGGAAGAGAGGGAGGGAAAGGGTCAGAGGACTCACCCCCAGGGGACGTGGGACCAAGTGTTCTTGGTGGGGGGAGGTCTGTCAATGACTCCAGTTGAAGGTCTTTCCTTTGGCAGCCAAAGCATACCCGGTAGGCCCCAGTTCCTCCTCCCTGCCTCTCAGAACCAACTTTTCCCAATAAACAGCCATTGCTGTTAGTGCACCGAGCTGGATTCCTACAAGTCCCATTGTTCCTGGTTTATCTGTCTGCTTCTCTAACAGAATGTATTAGTGTGGTGACAGAAAATAAGTGTAGGTGACTAATTACAGGCACATTAGGGCTGCTGCTGAAACCTCTGACCAACAGTCTGGCAAATGGACACTGGGTCCTAACAGGGGACAGCCTAGACCTTGAGTCCCAAGGAGCAGGGCTATGGGCCCTCAGCATGTTCTCACCAGCAGGCCAATGTTAGAATGTCATGCAAGTGTGGCTGTCCAGGGAACGGATGCAGTGCCCGGACTGGCCTTCACACAGGACCCCAGCTGTCACAGCAGGTCCAGGTATCACTCTACTGTCACCAAGCTCACTACCCAGGCCTAGCCACGCTATCCCCACCTCTGTGGGGAGGGTGTCCTCAACAGGAACAGAACCTAACCCACACTCAGGGGCACCCCGTGTGAGCAGCAAACAGTCTCAGGGTCCAGTGGAGGGCCTGCTGGCATCCTGGCAGGCGTGCTTGGGGCTGATGAGGAGGGCAGGCTTGGAGGAGGGCTACTTACTGAAATGGGGCAATGGAGTCTGCAGGGAGGTCAAAAGTAGAACTCTTGGTTTTCTTGTTGTAGAAGAACTTCCTCTTGAAGCTTTTGCTGAATCCCATAGTCCACGGCTCTGACAGGAGAGGGGATGAAGAGCACCATGGAGGGCAGGTCTGGCCAACAGGGGGGCATGCCCTCTTCCACCCCTGTTCATCCTGTGCCTGCCAGCTGCCAAAAGCAGGCAGGACACAGCCTGGGAGGAAGAAGCCTTCACCACCAGTCCAAAGGGTTCTAGGTAGATGACCAAGCAAGTGACTTCTCAATGACCCTACCCGAGTCCTGCTGATCCACCATCAGGGTGATATCCCCAGGGGTCTACCAGAGGAGGCAGGACTCTGTTAGCCAGAGAGCACTGAATAAAAGGGGATTCAAGTAGACAGAAGCCAAGCTGGACTTCCTGGATCTGCTGCTGTCTACTGCCATGAGAATACCATGCACTTACATACATGGTTAAGCACCTCTCTCCTACCCCACAACCCAACTCCCAGGGCCCACCAGGGAACAGAGGCAGCTCAGGGAACACACCTCTGACATGCACCTCAGAGAAGTGCCACCCACCTCACAGGAGCACTTCATAGGGAGTTAGCTCTGGCTCAGGCAAGGTCTAGGCCTATCGCCCTGGCTGGGAGAGGGTAGGGACAGGGTGGGACAGGGAACAGTCACACATCACCCACCATTCACTGTCCTGACAATGTAGAGGCCCGTGGGCACAAAGTGTCGGTCGTCACGCCCCGTGTAGCTGAGCTTCGGAGTGCCACTGGAGCCCTTGATGATCTTCATTTCTAACCTGAAATCCCCAAGAATGTGTGCAGACAGGTGTGAGTGTGCACATGTGAGAGAAAAAGCTCTGATGTTAGTCTCTGGTTAGTATCAAAATCACACCACTCACAGATTTTGATCCTGGTTTGACATAAGAAGAAACTGAGGCACAGAGACAAGGGAATTGCTCCAAGCCACACAGCAAGTGAGTGGCATTGCTGGGTTAGAACTCAGATTCTGAATTCCCACTCAAGCCATGGAGGTAGGGGAGTAACAGGTGACCTTGCTGCATTACTGCTGTTTGGGGGATTTCGGGGTGACACTAGTAAGGCTGAGGTGCCATGGAAACACTGTGGTTGCTCAAGAGTTCATAGTGACTGCCTGCAATAAGCATACCCAGAATGAGACTCAGGTCTGTGAGTATGCGCTAAGGATCTCAGGAAGCATTTATGCCCCTTCTGCCCCTCCAGGCTCAATCTCTCAGCACCACGAGCAGGATTTATGGTGTTTCAAGCAGCCTGCTGCTCGGCCCCTCACAGGGACAATCGTAACTATTACAGCATCAATGAACCTGTATTTCTGCCTGACACACGCCCGCCCTGTTCCCTCCTGACAGGGTGCTGAATCAGCTCTTGGCCGGGGGGCTCTCTTGACTGCAGCAGAGCCACACTGAGGCAAGTGAGGGGAGGGGTAGAGGCAGCTGTGAGGGCCTACTCATCACCCCACCCCATCTCCACAAAGCAACAGAGGATGGATCATGAACATGGCTGTATCCCCTTGAATTCCCCTCGAATCCTGAGCTGCACTGGTTGAGTCACTCACCTGACAAAAATCTTCTCCATCTCCTCCAGCCTGTACACCTCCTTCACCCTGTGAGCAGAGACAAAGGCTTCCTGGGGGACATTCTGATCAGGAGGCAGATGGTAGGCAGGAGGCTGCACCCGTCCTTACCCTGTGCCTCAGACCCTCCCTGAAACCACCCAGCCCACCAAGATCAAGGATGCCCAGCCTGGCACACTGTGTCCCACACAGACAAGCCCCTGGGTTTCTGAGTTGCCAAGCAGCCCCTCAAACCTACCCCAGGGCAACTGGGGAGTGCAGCTGTGGTTACAGGGAGACAGAGATGTCTCTGCCAGCATTCCTACCCCTGAGTCATCTTCCTATCACAAGAGGCCCAACACTAAGGTCCAGTCTCTGTCTACAGAGATTTCAGGGCTTCCTCCAGCCCAGTGACCTCTAACAGTCCTAAAAATCCTACCCAAAGGGAGTGGAGGACCCTCAACCAGGATGTAGGGCTCCTGTTTGATGCCCAGCCTCCACCCCTGCAAGACCCTGAACATGCAGTTGGAGCTGTTACTGGCAAAGGTTCCCAGACACTCAGCACCCAGACGACAAGCAACAGAGGCCAGGGCCTTTCAGCCTGTTAGACAGTATACTTGGAAGTGCAGACAGAAACTCCTTCTAGACTTTCACATGACATGTATAAAGGGCATTCTCAATACTAGACTTAATTTTAACTATAAAAATTTACATTAGCCGGGCTCGGTGGCTCAGCCTGTAATCCCGTGCCTTGGGAGGCCAAGATGAGTGGATTGCTTGAGCCTGTGGGTTCGAGACCCACCTGGGCAACTTGGTGAGACCTCATCTCTACAATAAATCAAAAATTAGCCGGGCGTGGTAGCGCGCGCCTGTAATTCCAGCTACTTGGAAGGCTGAGGCGGAAGGATCCGGAGCCCAGCAGGTCGAGGCTACAGTGGCCACTCCGGCCACTGCACTCCAGTCTGGGCGACAGAGTGAGACTCCAACTCAAAAAAAAAAAAATTTCCATTAAGAGAACAATAAAAATGATTTTGGTGAAGTACAAATAGATACCTCGGTCTCCAGACTTATGAAGCCCCAAGGAGCAGTGATAAGCAGTGACCTTTTGGTAATAACCTCAGACCTTAGCCTGCCCTGGAAAAAGTTTTTTTTCCACCTATCTTCTCCCTGACTCTGTTATCTTTCTCCTCTCCTTTCTAAGGGCCTGGAACTTTCACACTATCTAATATGACAACTAACTTTGGCCTTCTAACAAGCACTGAGGGCCCCATTCCTTCTAGCATCCTTCTCTTTTTTATGTCAGAACTTTTATTCCCTTAGCACCCCTCTTACCTGAGAAAAGGAAAAGGCCAGGTGATATGCTAATGATACTCAAGTGTGAATGAGTGATTCATGAGCATTCAGGGTATGCGCACCTTCAGTGAGGACACTCTAACCACTAGGAATGAATCTCTACTGTGGAGGTTCCTCCACTGTGCCAGAAAGGAAGGGGAAACACTCTGGGGCGAGTCACTGACCTAGCACCCCCAAACAAACCACTCATCAAGGGCAATCCTTTTTTTTCCTTGAGTTGGGGGTCCCACTCATTTGTCCAGACTGGAATGCAGTAGCAGCACGATCATGGCTCACCACAGCCTTAACCTTCTGGGCTCAGATGATCTTTCCTCCTCAGCCTACAGAGTAGCTGGGACTACAGGTGCATGCCACCACACCAGCTAATTCTTTTTATCTTTTTTGTAGAGACAAGGTCTCACTACATTGCCTAGAATGGTCTTGAACCCCTGGGCTCAAGCAATCCTCCTGCCTTGGCCTCCCAAGTATTGGGTTTATAGGTGTGAGCTACCACACCCAGCCAGGGCAGTCTTACCTCTAAAATCAAACTTGCCTGGCCCCCTCCACTCAGTCATCCTATCCCTCAATGGACAGAAGAAGCAGGCACAAAGAAGCAATGGGGAAGGGGGATTTGGGAGGAGAGAGACCATATGCTCACCTGATGGGATTCATGTCAGGCCGACTGGGCTTGGAAACGGCTTTTACAAATTTCTCAGCAAGCTGAATTCTATGAACCAAACACAGTCTCTCAGAGGCAAGCAAAGTATCTTCACCAACACCCCTGCCCCCAAGGCGTTTTCACAGTGCCAATGAGTGGGAGAACCTCCTGAATCTGCAGCAAAACTGCTCCAAGACGCAGTACCCATGTCCCCCAGGAAGCCCATCCCACCCCTCACTGACACTTCACTCATGCCCAGCTACCTCTGTATTCTGACCTCTAATTTCACCATGTTGGATGGTTTTCCTAAAGGGTGACTTCAGCTGTGCTCAGTCCCCTCCACTAGAGTATCATCTTTAGTATAGTAAGTAGTATCTTTATTGTATATGTCCTGTCATCCCAAATCTCAGACACCCAGTGCACCCATTCAGATGAACCAAATTATATGGTAACATCCAAGCACAGAATATTTTTTCAGAGGAGTCTTCCCTCTTTCCACAAGAAGAAATTTGTGCCCAATTTAACACAAATGTCACCTCAGTCTGAGCAACTCTGGCAAAATACAGTGTGCTGGCTTCTATAGGACTACCAAGGCCCAAGCCCTAGCAAACTCTGAAAAGTCAATGCCAATTTTTTCACCCAGCTCTTGGGACCAGTTAGTGGGCAGGAGAGGGAGCCTAGGTGAGGGGCCAAGTCCTGGGGGGATGCTGCCCACAGAGTTGCCCTGGCCTACCCTGACCCTCCCTACCCTGGGGCCCAGGTCAGACCGCTGATTAAAGTGCTGCTCCCGAACATCACTGCCATTCAGCACGAGGACATCGAGGATGTGGATCGCGCTAATCTTCCGCTGGGCCTTTCCCTAGAAGGACAAGTGCATTGCCCACTCTGCCAGGCATTAGCCTCTGGCCCCCGCTGCCCACCACGGCATACTGGCCTCCATCCCACCTATGGCTAGGGGCAGAGCAGGGCCCTAAACACAGAATATTTCTCTTGCCTCCTTCCCAGCTGGTTTTTAGCACCGGACTGGCCTAGACTTCTCTGCAAGGGAAGATCTGAGGCTCTGGGTGATGAGCTCCCTGGCTCTCAAACCTAATAAGGCTGCTGCTATGGTGCTCCAGCCAGGGCCTGGCTTCCCACCCTTTGCCAACTATTCCCACTGACTGTTCTAAATGACACCCAAGTGGATATAACCTCAAAGCTCCTAAGAAATAGTGTCTTCTTTCCCAAGGTATCCCTGGTCAAAAATTCAATCAGCTGCTAAAAAATACCTAGTAGGCCCACCAGGGTCCTCGATGCACAGAGATGATCGAGGTCTCCTCTGACACAAAGACTGTGCTCCGCCTGACCTGAATCTACAGTGGCTGTAAGCAACTGCTCGAGGAGAAGGATTAATTATACAGCCTCCCCAGCCTGGGTCTTGTCAACCACCACACAATGTAACCAAGTTAACTCAGGGCAAAGGGCCAGACTCAGCTAGGCCCCAGCCCACTAGCTGCAGGGCCAAGGCCTGAGCAGAAACATCTCTGACCTCCCCTTTCAGTTCATGCACAATTTCCACAGAGAGCAGAGTGTCCCGGGGCAGCTCTGTCTTCAGGTCCAGCTTGACCCAGCGGTCTGACTGGCGGCCATCCCACGTATAGATCTGGGACTTCTACAGGCAAAGAAAAGGGCCCGGTCAGGCAGACATGGAGATTGAGGGGTAGGAGGCTCAATTTTCAGTTGGCAGTTACAAGCTGATGGAGTGGAATATGTCAGAAGAAAATGTCTAGAAGACATTATGTCGATTATACTCCAGTGATGAAAGTGTTCTCCACTGACTTAGCAGAAGGGAAGCAGAGATCTGGCTTGGTCCTGCTGGCAGGGAATAGCCTCAGGGCACCATTCAAAAGAGCTCAGTGGCCCTCAAAGATCCAGTTTGGCATTTGTCTAGGGTAGGTTTGGTGAAGGGTCCAGAGAGTAAAGGAGAGAGAAACTAAAAGGAGAAGAAGTCAAAGTGTGAGAGGACACAGAAGAAGTAAATGAGGAAGAAGAGAGCAAATGATACAGAAAGACAAGCCAGAGTTGAAAAAGCAATTGTTTTAACCCTATTAAGACAGAGACCTTGCCAAGGCTTTCTCTTATCTCATTTTAGATTCCAGGGGGCTCAGGGTAAGTATAGGGGGTATTTCTGCAAGAGTGTGGATGGCATGGGGTGGTATTGTTGGCCTCATGCCACATCGGCCTGCTGACCAGTCTGTTAGCCTGGAAAGCTCCATGTCACAAGAAAAGTGGAGTGTTGGCCTCAGCAATGCACAGAATTGAAGAAACAAAATACATGAATAAATGAAAGAATGAATGAAGGACACTTGGTAAACTCAGAGGAAGAAAGGAAGTTTCAAGAAATACCTTCACTAGGGTCAAAGCCCCAGTCCCTCAGTGCCAAGAGAACATGACTGAGTGTGAAAGGCAGCCGTCCAGATTGCCACAGACAAGGGCAGTACCGCCATCCCATGCTGGGTAGGAAGCCAGGGGCAGACTTACCCCAAGGCCGATGAGGAACTTCTGCTCGCTGCCAGACACCATGCAGCGGTAGTCGAACACAGGGCGGATCTTTTCCAGGGTTTTAGCGGTGAGCAGTGTGGGCTTGTAGCTGAAGATATCAATGTCTGTGCCCTGCAGCCATGGGTCAGAGAAAACACACACTGAGTGCCTGTATAGAGGTGGTGAGAGAGGTCAGGAGAGGGAAGGGACACGAAGCACGAGCTCTCTGAAACATGTTCCCCTACCTCCCTTCTTTACCTAACCATGCACCAAATGGGCTCTATTGCCATCTACGTGGAGTGTTCCTGTAGGACCTATCAGGAGAGGCTGGGAAAGGAAAGAGTACCAAATCCCTACATACAGACTGATTTGCCAGAGGTGTTAAGAAAGTGCCACCAGAACATAAAAGTGACCCCTTCAATAAAACTGAAGGCAAGACTTCTCCAGCAGTCAGTTTGAAACAGTTAAGTGATCTCTCTAACCCATTCAGAAAAATGTACACATGCTATTCTTTGGAGGCCATCTTGATTCTCAGTCTCCAGTCCCAGACCCCTACAAAAGCAATACATTTGCCCGTGATCTAGGCCAGAGTCAAATGAGGCCCTGGTGAAAGCTGGAGGTTAGGTGGTAGAAAAAAACAGGGCAAAAGCACCCTGAGGACCATCTCACCAGAAACACGACAAGGAAGCTGGAATTAGGCCAGACCTGCGGGGGGCTCCTCTGGCAGCTCCCTTCACCCTCTGACTAAGATATCCTATACTCCATGTCTCCTTGGCAGGCAAATCCCACAGGACCCTGAACCTTCCAGGGTGAGATAGCCAGCACTACCTTTTTGTGGCAGTAATGGTGAGCAAACACATCTCAAGACTACTCTTCAGGTGGCCAATGTGCTCTTGGGAAACCCAGCACCCTAAAACAAAGCTTCCCCCCATGACAGCCTCAGCCCAGCCCCTCAGAGCCTGGGAGCAGCACTTGCACAAGCCCCCTGGAGGCCACACATCTGAAAGCCTCAATGGTACCATCCATATCTAGACAGGCCTCCAGAGCTTTTTATTTTCACCAGATACAGACATACCTGGATGAGCTCAAAAAACTTAGATTTCGGGTCTGAGAAGGAAGGAGCAACTCGAGCCTGGTCTGGAATCTGAAATGAGACAGCAAAGAGCTTTGATGTTCAAATATCATTTTGACCAAGGCCGTGTGTGAGTGTAGCAAGTGAAGGGATAGATTCAGACTTGGGGGCGGAATGGCACATAACAAAGGAGGCAGAATGAGGGGGGTGGAGGTGGATAATTCAGTCACTGCTCCCTTTCAGACCCTGTGATAGCTCACCCCAAAGGCCACTTACCCTCTCTCTGGGGTTCTTTGTGGTCAATGTTGCTTCCACAGGGCCACCAGCTAAAAAATGAAGCCTATCCACCACCCCTCCCACCCCTAGTCCTTTCTGACCCAGTCCTTTCTGACCCAGAGGCCAAGGAGGTAACTCGCAACAGTGCAGAGATGTCCACCTCCAGGATGATGTGAGGGCAGCAGACATTTTGGATGGGGGAAGACTCTGGTGACAGACTGACAGTCACTCTCATTCACCACAGCTCCCTTCCCTGGAGCAACAACCGGCTGAAGAGACGCTTACCCCCCAGAGTCGGAGGCACTCTTTCCGGATCTCCGCCTGTCGAGGCTCACTCAGGGTCCTGAGGAAACGAAGTCAGTGATTACAACCTCCAAGAAGCACAGAAATGTACCTCCTGTGCACCCCTCAGAAGCCCATAGAGGAGGCCTGCATGAACATGTAAGTGCACACATGGAGGCCATGCTGCCATTGGCCCAGGGTGCTTACAACACTTGCATGGCTCTCCTCTTGAAGACAGGGGCTCAGATATACATGAAATGGGATCACCTCCCCCTCCCATCACCACAGGAAAAGAGGAGACTGCCCTCCTGACCACCTGGATGCTCAATCCCCCCACCCCCTTTTCCAATCACCCATCAGCATGCTCTGGCTCCTCCTCTGCTAACACAGGCCACATTAAGCCTATTCTGATAGATGTCACTCTGCCCCACAAAGTTGAATGAGCTTATGTTCACACCCACCAGAAGTCTGTCCTGACCAGTCCTATCTCTCCTCTCTTGATCACTCTTTATTCTGTGTCCTTTGATCATTATTTATGCTATGTGTGCTGTGCCACTTTATACCCTCTGACGCACTGTTAATAACTTTTCCTGTATCCTTTTCTGAGTTTCTCTTATCTGCCCAAAGACAACATAAAATATTCAAGTGCAAGGTTCATGTCATATGCTCCTCTGCATCCTTAGGAGACCATAGCAGAGTGTGAGATAAAAGAGTAGGTGTTTATTTACTACTATATGCTTTAAAAGTCTTGAAGAAAACACATCAAGGAGAGTAGTAGTCATCTCTATGGGTGGGATTCTGGGGGAATTTTTGGTTTTTCTTTTTTCTATAATGTAAGACTTCTATAGTGAGCATGCATTCGTTTTATCAGGAAGAGAAGACAGATTAAAACAAAGCAGAATTAAGAGAGGTGTTTTTGAATGTTTGTTTAAATGAAAAAAGCAATGAGTTGGGGGAGGAGCAAAACAAGATCTTCCCTTGAAATAGGTGAATTCTGAAAAGGGGGCAACACTCACGTGTCTTGAACAAAGGCATGGATTTTGGCCAGAGCTTTGATCTGCAGACTACAGTGGCTAGGAGAAAAAAAAATTATTTGATCTCGGAATTACCAAAAAAGAGAGTCAAGTGACATCAGAACAGAAAAGTTAAGCCAGAACAGTGGCTATCTACATTTGCAGGAGGGGTGGAGAGTTAAAAGAACGATCCCCCACCCCCAAGGTGGGGCTTACTGAATGCTGAGGATAGAGCAGGAAAACTG
Organism: Tarsius wallacei; assembly: GCA_963574415.1. Lineage (NCBI taxonomy): Eukaryota > Metazoa > Chordata > Mammalia > Primates > Tarsiidae > Tarsius > Tarsius wallacei. The sequence goes on from CAUYQG010107310.1 coordinate 17,006, forward strand.
AGTCACTCAACTCACAGATCCCAAGTCCTACTAAAAGGAAGGCTCTGATGCCACCCTTAAATAATCCGGAGGTTGAACAGATTCTAAACGAAGCAACAAGAACACCCAGACCCAGTTCAACTACAGACTAAACTGACTCAACCTATCTACACTAACAGTTGTCCTTTGTACTTGAGTCTCTACTATTCTTTCACACACAATGTCTGTCGTTTAATAAAAAATCATGAGGCATGTGATGAAGCAAGAAAATGTGACCCACTGACAAGAAGTAAAATAGTCCAATGAACAAGACCCAAAGATGGCCCAAATGTAGAAATTCTCAGATAAGGTCTTTAAAGTGGAAAAGGTAGATGGCATATATAAAAAGATGAATATTTTCAGCAGAGATATATAAACAATATTTTTAAAGAGCAAATAAAAATTACAGAGATGAAGAATATATATATATATATATATTTTTTTTTTTTTGAGTTGGAGTCCCACTCGATCGCCCAGACTGGAGTGCAGTGGCCGCTCCCGGCCACCGCAGCCTCGACCTGCTGGGCTCTGGTGATCCTTCCGCCTCAGCCTTCCGAGTAGCTGGAATTACAGGCACGCACTACCACACATGGCTAATATTTTTTGATGTATTGTAGAGATGAGGTTTCACCTGCCCAGGCGGGTCTCGAACCCGCGGGCTCAGGCAATCCACTCACCTCAGCCTCCCAAGGCATGGGATTACAGGCTGAGCCACCGAGCCCAGCAGAATATATTAATGATAAATTATTATTTTGATGAGTTTAGCAGACTGAACAAAGTAGATGAAAGAACCAGTAAACTTGAGGACAGACAGGTTAATAGAAACCCAAACTGATACATAAGGGAAAAAAAAGTGAAAAAAAAAAAAGACTATCTGAGGTCTTTGGAAAATGACAAACTGCTTAACATAAATATAACTGGAGTTCCAGAAGTAGAGGAAAGAATAAAACAAAAAAATATTGACAAGATAATGTCCATGAAATTTCCCAAATTGATAAATGAAATCAATCCACAGATCCAAGGTTAGTGAATCCCAGGCAGAATAAATACAAAGAAAATAATATATAAATATATCAAAGTCAACTTGCTGAAAATAAAAGATAAAATACTGAAAGTAGCCAGGAAAAAAAAGATACATGGATATTCAGAAAAACAATGATAAGAATAATGACTGACTTTTCATCAGAAACAAAGGAGGCAGAGAACCATGGAATCATATCTTTAAGGTGCTAAAAAAAAGTGTCAACCTCAAATCCCATACCCAGTGAGAACATCCTTCAAAAATGAAAGAAATAAATACAGTTTTTAATAGACAAAAGCAAGGAATTATTCTCCAACAAACTTGCACTACAAAAATAGGCTAAAAGAAATTATTTAGGCTGAAAGGCAATGATTCCAAATAGAAATCAGGTTCTACAGGAGGTAATGATAAACACCAGAAAGGGTAAAAATGTCAGTAAATACCAAGGACCTTTAAAAAAAAAAAAAAGTATGTATGTGTTGTGTGTGTGTATGTGTACCTTTAAATCTTTTTGAAAGACTATAAAATAAAGTAAAAATGATAACGATATAAAGTAGACTTTATATAAAAACAAAAACACAAAGGCAAAAGAACAATAATTGCATATATACTGTTGTAAGGTTCTTATGTTGTTCGTGAAGCAGCAAAATATTTTTTTAGAAGGTAGATTATGATAAATTAAAGGTGCATATTGTCATCCTGAGCAAAAAATGAAACATAACACAAAAAGGTATTTAAAAACCCCAAGAGGATAAACAAATACTAAAAAAATTGAAATTGCCCCCTCCCAGAAAAAACAGGACAGAAGAAAGGAAGAGAGGAACAAAGAGCTGATAGGATAAATATAAATCAAACACACAAAATAGGGGATTTAAACCCCAAAACCCAATAATTACACTAAATGTAAATGCACTAACCATTCCAATTTAAAAGCAGAGACTGGCCAGGCATGATGGCTCATACCTATAATCCCAGCACTTTGGGAGGCCCAGAAGCAGGAGAATTACTTGAGCCCAGGAGTTCAAGATCAGCTTAGGTAATATAGTAAGACTTCGTCTCTACAAAATAAATTTAAAAATTAGCCAGGAATGGTAGCACACACCTGTAGTCCCAGCTACTCAGGAGGCTGAGGCAGAAGGATCATCTAAGACCAGGATGTTGAGAATATGGTGAGCCATGAACATACCACTGCACTCCAGCCTGGGTGACAGAGTGAGGCTCTAGTTTCAAAAAAAAAAAAATGCAGACTTTTATCCAGGTCAGACTGGACAAAAAAGTAATACTCAACCACTTGTTGTCTAAAGAAATACATTTAAGCTGGGCATGGTGGCTCACGCCTGTAATCCCAGCACTCTGGGAGGCAGAGGCAAGAGGATTACCTGAGTCCAGGGGTTCAAGACCAGCCTGGGCAACTTGGCAAGACCTTGTTTCTACAATAAATCAAAAAATTAGCCAGGTGTGGTGGTGCATGCCTGTGCCTTCAGCTACTTGGAAAGCTGAGATGGAAGGATTGCCTGAGCCCAGAAGGTCAAGATTGCAGTGGCTGGTTGTGAGTGAGCATGCCACTGCACTCCAGCCTGGGCAGAAGAGTGAGACTCCTACTCAAAAAAAAAAAAAGAAACACACTTAATAGTAAAGACAAAGACAGAAGGACAGAAAAAGACAAACTATGCAACAATAAGATAAAAAAAGCTAATGTGGCTATATTTATATCAGACAAAGACTTCAAGACAGAGTATTACTAGAGATAATATTTCATATTGATAATACTTCATTGTTGGGAGCCAGCCACAGAGGCCCACTGAGCGTTAGGGATCAGGGAAGGCCGTGGACCCCGAGACCGCTAGGATGTGTTCAGAAGCTGTTGACCCCATTCCCTCCTCCTTTTACCATTTGGCACATTTAGCCAGAAAGAACTCTGATGATTTAAGCATGAGGCTCTGAAACTATGACAGGCATGGTTAACTTTGGAAACTCATTGCTCCCATTTCTCACAGACTGCGGTTTTGGCCCTTATACAAGCAGTTCAAACTCGGGTCACATTCGAGAGCCTTAATATAATTGCAAACTTTTTTGTGTTAGAATCAAATGTTTAAGTTTAATATAGATATATAGAGAATAAGATTTTAGAGTAGCCATTTTGTTAAGAGATTGTAATCAGTTGTTCCGAGAAGTGGCCCACCGTGTACTTTGGACTGGGCCACATTCTTAAGAGCCCAGTCTGTATTCTGGACTGGGCCACATTCTTTTAAAACCAGTTTTAGCTATAATTAGTGTAAGGTTTTTGGTTTAGTAGACTTAAGTTAAGCTTATACAATGTACTTAGAAGAATTGTAGGATAGGTAGTTTTAATATTAAGAATAGTTTAAGTTTAGTAATCTTAGGTTAGTGATTATTTAGGATATTGCTTTTATGGAATAGAATGCTGTGTTAATTTTGAAGACAGCCCAGCGTGATCTTTGGACTGGGCCACATTCTTTAGGAACCGGTTTAAGCTATATTTGCTAACAGTTGTCATAGCAACCATGCAGTTGGAACTTTAGCATAGTAGCTAGGGTTTGTGCTAATTAGCATAGAACAGAAAGGTATTAGGATTTAAGTTAGTCATTAGGTGTTACATATGCATAAGCTTTAGAAGTTACTGATTATTAGAATATTATGATGTTAGAATTGTTGTATTGCTTTTGAGGAACATTAACTAAGCATAAGCAACAGTAAGATAATTTTGGGATTGTTCTTCCTCATGCTTGAGAAAAACACCTGGTGGGTGGGGAGCGCCCCCTCATCCACCTGGCTTTGTGTTCACGTGAAAGTCTTGTGATTTAACCCGTGAAAATTTAGGATAAAAGGTTTACAGTTTGTCCCATTAAATGGCTTCTGCACCAACAGGAGTCCAGTTTCTTTCTTTCTTTCTCTCTTTCTTTCTTTCTTTTAATATCTATCCCTACAGATTCGCCGATGCCACCACATCTTTCCAGGGACCCCCAAAACCTGCAGGGGCTGGCCCCCTGCACTTCATAATGCCTAATAACAAAGATCCCAAGTAGATGAAGTAAATAACTGACAAACTAAAGGGAGAAATAGATAAATCAATAATCATAGTTGAAGACTTTTAACAACCTTCTTAGCAATAGGCAGAATAATAAGTAGTCAAAATAATAGTTAAGTACCAGGTGTGGTGGCTCACGCCTATAATCCCAGCACTTTGGGAGGGCGAGGTGAGAGGATTGCCTGAGCCCACGGGTTCGAGACCAGCCTGGGCAACTTGGCAAGACCTCATCTCTACAATAAATCAAAAAGTTAGCTGGGCATGGTGGCGCATACCTGTACTTCCAGCTACTTGGAAGGCTGAGGTGGAAGTATCACCTGAACCCAGCAGGACGAAGCTGTAGTGGCCGGGAGCGTGACACTGCCCTCCAGCCTGGGCGACAGAGTGAGACTCCAACTCAAAATATATATATATATATTAGTTAAGCTATAGAGTTGAAAAACACTATGTGCTGGGCATGGTGTCATGCCTGTAATCCCAGCACTTTCAGCCAAGGCCAGAGGAATACTTGAGGCCAGGAGTTCAAGATGAGCCTGGGCAACAAGGTGAGACCTTGTCTCTACAAAAAATCAAAATATTAACTGCGCATGGTGGCACAATCCTGTAGTCCCAGTTACTCGAGAGGCTGAGGCAGAAGGATTGTCTGAGACCAGGAGATTGAGGCTGTGGTGAGCCATGATTGTGTCACTGCACTCTAAGCTGAAAAACAGAGACTCCAACTCAAAAAAAAAAAGAAAAAGAAAGATTATGAACCAACTTGACCAAATTAACATTTATAGACCACTATATCAAACAACAGCAATTGGAAAATTCATCAAGATGGAGTATATAATAGACTATAAGATAAGCCTCATTAAGTTTCAAAGAATTAAAATCATACAGAGTACATTCTCTGAGAATGAAAGGATTAAATCTAATAGATATCTTGAAAATCCCAAATTATCTGAATATTAAATATCACACATATACGTAATCTATGAATCAAAGAACAAATCACAAGGAAAAAGTTTAAAATATTTGAACCATATGAAAAGGCCTATGGAAACGTAGAAGATCCAGTTAAGGCAGTCTTTAAAGGGAAATGTCTAGCATTTTAAAAAATTACATATACAGGAATGAAAAGAAGAAAAGTGTAAAACCAAAGTAGTTTAAAAAGAAGAAGAAGAAGAAATTAAGCCCAAAGCAAGTAAAATAAAGGAAATAAAAATAAGAATGGAAAGCCATAAATAGAAAACCGATAATAAAGAAAATCAACTGGCAGGGCTCGGTGGCTCAGCCTGTAATCCCAGCACTTTGGGAGGCCGAGGTGAGTGGATTGCCTGAGCCCGCAAGTTTGAGACCCACCTGGGCAACTTGATGAGACCTCATCTCTACAATAAATAAAAAATTAGCCAGGCATGGTAACGTGCACCTGTAGTTCCAGCTACTTGGAAGGCTGAGGCGGAAGGATCACCAGAGCCCACTGCACTCCAGTCTGAGTGACAGAGTGAGACTCCAACTCAAAAAAAAAAAAAAAAGAAAAAGAAAAAGAAAATCAACCAAGTGAGAAGTTGGTTCTTTGAAAGATTAATAAAATTGATAAACTCCTAGCAAAACTGGTTAAGACTAGAAAAAACATAATATCAATATAAAGAGTAATAGAAGCAATATTATTAGAGGTCCTACAGATATTGAAGAATAAGGTGACATTACAAATAACTTTATGCCAATAAATGGAGCACCTTAGATTAAATGAACAATTAACTGAAAAATACAAATTCAATGAAAACACACAACAAAAAACCCCAGAAAATATGATAAGCCCTTCATCTGCCAAGAAATTAAGTTTTTTTACTTTTTAATTTATTTTATTTTAAAGATGTGGGGTACAATTCAGGATTAGGTAGATAAGTGGTCATTGTACAGGTAAAGTTTGGGCCTCCCTTTGGTGCCCGCTTTGTCTGGTATGAGATCAGGTACCCTTATTGATATTATATCACCCTCTTCCCTCCCCTGGCAGCATTTCCCTACTGCCAAACCGTTTTTTTTTTTTTTAGTTGGAGTCTCACTCTGTCATTCAGGCTGGAGTGCAGTGGCACACTCATGGTCACCAAAGCCTCGAACTGCTGGGTTCAGGTGATCCTTCCCCCTCAACCTTCCAAGTAGCTGGAACTACAGGCATGCTCCACCACACCTGGCTAATTTTTTGATTTATTGTAGAAATGAGGTCTGACTTTGGGAAGCTCAAGGGTTTGAGACCAGCCTGGGCAACTTAATGATATCTCGTCGCTACAGTAAACCAAAAAATAAGCCAGGCATGGTTGCACGTGCCTATAGTTCCAGCTACTTGGAAGACTGAGGTGGAAGGATTGGCTGAGCCCAGCAGGTCAAGGCTGCGGTGGCAGTGAGCATGCCAATGCACTCAAGCCTGGGCAACAGAGTGAGACTCCGACTCAAAAAAATAAAAAATAAAAAATAAACTGCCAGGCATGGAGGCTCATGCCTATAATCCCAGTACTTTGGGAGGCTAAGGTGAGAGGATTGCCTGAGCCCACGGGTTCGAGACCAGCCTGGGCAACTTGGCAAGACCTCATCTCTACAATAAATCAAAAAATTATCCGGGTGTGGTGGAGCATACCTGTAGTTCCAGCTCCTTGGAAGGCTGAGGGGGAAGGATTGCCTGAACCCAGCACTGGCTGTGAGTGTGCCACTGTACTCCAGTCTGGGCAATAGAGTGAGACTCCAACTCAAAAATAAATAAATAAATAAATACTAACAATCTTACATAAATTATTTCAGAAAATTAAAGAAGAGGAAATACTTCCCGAATCATTTTATGAAACTAGCATAACCCTGATACTAAAGCCAGACAAGGACTTCAAAAGTATACAGAATTAGACACTAATATTTCTCATGAATACAGACATAAAAGTCCTTAATAAAATATTAGCATATCAAATATAGCAATATATAAAAGTAATAAGCTGAGCACAGTGGCTCACGTCTGTAATTCCGGCACTTTGGGAGAAGCAGGAAAATTGCTTGAGGCCAGTAGTTCAAGATCAGGCTGGGCAACATAGTGAGACACTGTCTGTGCAAAAAATTAAAAAATTAGCCACGTGTGGTGTGCATGTCTGTAGTCCCAGTTACTTGGGAGGCTGAAACAGGAGGATCACTTGACCCCAGGAGTTTGAGGCTTCAGTGAGCCGTCATCGTGCCACTAAACACCAGCCTGGATGACAGAGTGAGAACCCAACTCAAAAAATTAAAAAAAATCAAAGTGAATAATCTATCATGACCAACTGGAACTTATCCTCAAAGTGCAAGATTTGTTTACCATTAGAAAATCACTCAATGCAATTCACTGTAATACTAGAATAAAGAGGAAAAAAATCAAGATAATTTCTATAGATACAGAAAAATATTTGACAAAATTAATCATCCATTCATAATTTTTTTTTAAAAAGCTCTCAGCAAACTAGAAATAGAAAACTTTATTGGCCAAGCACAGTGGCTCACACATATAATCCCAGCACTTTGGGAGGCCGAGGTGAGAGGACTGTCTGAGTCCATGGGTTCGAGACCAGCCTGAAGGTCTTCCAACTTGGCCAGACCTCATCTCTATAACAAATCAAAAAATTAGCTGAGTGTGGTGGCATATGCCTATAGTTCCAGTTATGTGGAAGGCTGAGGAAGAAGGATTCCCTGAGCCCAACCGGTTGAGGTTGCAGTGGCCAAGAGTATGTCACTGCACTCCAGCATGGGCGACAGAGTAAGAAGAATGAGATTCCAAATCAAAAGAAAACTTTACCAACCTAATAAAGCACATCTACAAAAAACATACAGTTAACATCATACTTAATGATTAAACACTCCACTTAAAATGAGGAAAAAAGCAAGATGTCTGCTCTCATCACTTCAACTGAACATCGTACTGGAGAAGCTAGTCAATGTATTAATGCTAGAAAAAGAAAGAAAAAGTGTACCAACTGGAAAGGAAAAAGTAAAACTGTCTTATCTGCAAAAGACATGATTTTGTATTTAAAAATCTTAAGGAACCTACCAAAATCTACTAACACTAAATAAATTAAGCACTCTCACAGGATACAATCAATATACAAAAATCAACTGTGTTTCCATATACCAGCAATCTGCAATTGGAAAAGGAAATTTTAAAAATACCATTTACAATAACATTCAAACCCATAAAATTCTTAGGAATAAACTTAACAAAATATGGGTAAGACCTCTACAATGAAAACCATAAAGCATTGCTGAGACAGTAAAGACAATCTGAATAAATGAATAGATATTTCTTCTTCATGGATGGGAAGATTCAATATTGTTAACATATCCATTCTCCACAATTTGATCTATATATTCAATATAACCTCCATCAAAACTTCAGCAGCTTTGTAGAAACTGACAAGCTGATTCTAAAAATGTATGTAGCGGCTGGGCACAGAGGCTCACATCTGTAATCCCAGTACTTTGGAAGGCTGAAGCAGGAGGATCACTTGAGCCCAGGAGTTTAAGACCAGCCTAGGCAACATAGAAAGACCTTGTCTCTACAAAACATTGAAAAATGAGCCAGTCATGGTGGCACACGCCTGTAGTCCCAGCTACTCAGGAAACTGAGGCGGAAGGATCGCCTGAGCCCAGGAGGTTGAGGCTGTGGTGAGCCGTTATCATGCCACTGCATTCTAATCTGGGCAACAGAATGAGACTCTGACTCAAAAAATAAGTAGATAAAATGAAATAGATATGGAAATGTAAAAAACCTGGACTAGCCCAAACAATATTGAAAGGGAACAAAGCTAAAGAACATATACTACCTGACTTCAAGATTTCTTTTGTCAAGTCATAGTCATCAAGATAGTATAGTAGTGGCAAAAGGACAAAAGAATCAGTGGAACAGAACAGAGAGCCCTGGAATAGACACACACATATATAGTCAAGTAATTTTCAACAAGGGTGCCAAAAACACAGTTTCAACAAAGTATTTTCAACAAATGAGCTGCAACTACTGAATAGCTGTAAGGAAATAAAGAACCTTGACTTCTATGTCACACAATATAAAAGAATTAATTTTAGACATACCATAGACCTAAACATAAAAGCTAAAGCTAAAAAATTTCCAGATGAAAACAGGATAATAATTTATGATTTTACTGTAGAGAGGGATTTTTTTTTTTAGATGGAAAACAAAAATCACTAGCCAAAAGAAAATATCAATAAATTGAATTTCATCATAAAAATTTTAAACTTGTGGGGTAGGATTGGCAGTTGAGGGAAACTGCTAGGGGAAGGAGGGGCACACCTCATCAACAAGGGTACCTGCATAATCAATGTTTATATACTTAACCCTGAATTGTACCCCATATCTTTAAAATAAAGTAAAATAAAATAAATTTTAAACTTGTAGGTAACCAAACTGGAATGTAAGATGTAAAATTATCTCACTTCACAAATGACATCATCTTTTTTTGGTATGTCAAAAACTGTAATAGTGTATACAATAACACTGTATGTATACACACACACATATATATCTCTCTCCAAGAAAGAGGTGACAGTGACTCCAACTTTCAAAACACTACAAATTTTATTTTATTAATACTATTTTTTTGAGTTGGAGTCTTACTCTGTCACTCAGGCTGGAGTGCAGTAGCACGCTCAGGGCCATTGCAGCCTAGACCTGCTGGACTCAAACGATCCTCCCACCTCAGTCTTCCACGTAGCTGGAACTACAGGTGCACACCACCTCACCCGGTTAATTTTTTTATTTTATTGTACAAACAAGGTCTTGCCAAGCTGCCCAGGCTGGTTTTGAACCCCTGGGCTTAGGCAATCCTCATGCCCCCACCTCCCAAAGTACTGGATTACAAGGTGTGAGCCACTGTACTCGGCAACACTACAAATTTTAAAAATTACAGGTCAACAATAACTATATGACTATAACAAATGACTATAACAAATGTCACAATTTTAAACGTAGAAAACCCTAAAGATTCCACAAAAATACCATTATAACTAATAAATGAATTCAGGCAACCTGTAGATACAACATCAACACACAAAAATCAGTCACATTTCTATACACTAACAATGAATAATCCCAAAAGGAAATTAAGAAAACAATTCCCTTTACAATAGCACCAAAAAGAATAAAATGCATAGAATAAATTAAGCCAAGGATATGAAAGGCTTGTACACTGCAAACTACAAAACACTGCTGAAAGAAGTTAAAGACAAATAAAAACATCCATGTTCATGGACTGCAAGACTTATTACTGTTAAGAAGACAATACTACCCAAAGTAACCTACAGATTCAATGCAATCCCTATCAAAATCCCAATGCAGTTTTAGCAGACATAGAAGACTCCATCCTAAAATTCATATGGAATCGCAAGGGACCCTAAATAGCTGAAACAATCTTGAAAATGATGAGTAAATTGGAGGATTCACACTTCCTGATTTCAAAACTTCCTACAAAACTACAGTAATAAAAACTGTGTGTTCTTGGCATAAAGACAGACACATAAACCAGTCAAACAGATAGCCCACAAACTCTTATGTTTGTGGCCAAATGCTTTTTTTTTAAAACAAGGGTTCCAGGACCATTCAATGGAGAAAGGACAGACTTTTCAACAAATAGTGCTTGGAAAACCAGATACCCACATGCAAAAAAAGGAAGTGGGACCTCTACCGAATATTATAGATAAAAATTAACCCAAAATGAATCAAAGACTTAAACGAAAGAGCTAAAACTATAAAACCCTCAGAAGGAAACAAACTGGAAAGCTTTATGACATTGAATTTAGCAATGTGTTCCTGTTTATGACACCAAAAGCACAGGTAAAAGAAAAAATAAATTATAGTATATCAAAATTTAAAACTTCAGAGTATCAAAGGAAACAATACAGTTAAAAAAAGCCTACAGAATAAGAGACAATATTTTCAAATCTTATATCTGATAAGGGATTAATATCCAGAATACATAAAGAACTCCTACAACTCAACAACAAAAAAACTCAATTAAAAATGAACAGAGGGCTGGGTATGGTGGCTCACTCCTGTAATCCCAGCCCTTTGAGAGGCTGAGGCAAGAGGACTGCTTAAGACTAGGAATTTGAGTCCAGTCTGTGCAACATAACAAGACCTCATCTCTACAAAAAAACAAAAAAAATTAACCAGGTGTGGTGGCATGCACTTATAATACCAGCTATTCAGGAAGAATCGCCTGGTGGAAGAAGCACCTGAGCTCAAGAGGTCAAGGCTGTGGTGAGCCATGATCATGCTGGTGTGGTGGCTCATGCCTGTAATCCCAGCACTTTGGGAGGACAAGGCAGGAGGCTCACTTGAACCCAGCAATTCAAGACCAAACTGGGCAACATAGCAAGACCCCGTCGCTATTAAAAAAAAAAAAAAAGACTTCTAAAGAAGATATAAATGGCTCAAAAGTACATCAAACATACCAATCATTAGGAAAATGCAAATCAAAATCACAATGAGATACCATTCCACATACATTAGATAGGCTATTATCAAAAAAACTGAAAATATTAAGTGTTGTAACTCTTGTATATTGCTGATGGGAAAGTAAAACAATGCAGCCACCTTGGAAAACAGTATAGTAGTTCAGCCTTAAAAAGGAATGCAATTGTAACACATGCTATGTGAAACTCTGAAAACATTACATAAAGCAAAATAAGCCTGATGCAAGGATAAATACTGTATGATTCTGTTATATGAGATACACAGAAGAAACAAATTAACAGACACAGAAAGTATAACAGAAGTCACCAGGGGTTGGGGGAAGGGGAAGGTGAAGAATTACCTTTTAATGGGCATAGAGTTTCTGTCTGAAATGATGAAAAAGTTCTGGAAATGTAGAGTGGAGATGGTTGCACACCAATGTGAATATACTTAATGCCATCAATGGGTATATTCTAAAATAATTAAAATGGTAAATTTGCCAGGCGTGGTGGCTCATGCCTGTAATCCCAGCCCTCTGGGAGGTGGAGGCGAGAGGACTGCCTGAGACTAGGGGTTCAAGACAAGCCTAGGCAACTTGGCAAGACCTCGCCTCTATGATGAATCAAAAAATTGAGCCAGACATGGTAGCACACACCTGTAGTCCCAGTTACTTGGAAGGTTGAGGCAGAAGGATCACCTGAACCCAGTAGTCTAGTTGAGGCTGCAGTAGCCTAAGTGTGCCACTGCACTCCAGCCTGGGCAACAGAGTGAGACTCAAACTCAAAAAATAAAAAATAAAATAAAATGGTAAATTTCAGTTATGAACATTTTACCACACAAAAAATACTCAAAAAAATTTAAAACATCTGTTTATCAAAAGACAGCATTAAGAAAATGAATACACAAGTCACAGGCTGGGAGAAAATATTTATAACACATATTTGAAACGACTTAGATCCAGAATATACAAATAATTCCTACAACTTAATAAAAAGACAGATCAATTTTTTTAATTGTCAAAGACTTGGATAAATACTTTATAAAAGAAGAAATACAAGTAGCATAAGAATAAGAAATACAATAAGCACATAAGAAAGGCTCAATATCATTAGTTATCATAGAAATACATATTAAAACCACAACGATATAACATTATGCCCCATTAGAATAGCTAAAATTTTAAACAACTGACAATATCAAATGCTGACAAAGATGTGGAGCAATCAGAACTTCATACTTTGCTGGAGGGAGTATAAAATAATCACTTTAGAAAACAGTATGGCATTTTTTTTTTGATTTGGAGTCTCACTCTGTCGCCCAGACTGGAGTGCAGTGGCCGCTCCCAGCCACCGCAGCCTCGACCTGCTGGGCTCTGGTGATCCTTCCGCCTCAGCCT
>CAUYQG010107321.1:0-28627 GCA_963574415.1 Tarsius wallacei
AGGCTGAGGCGAGAGGAATGCCTGTGCCCAGGGGTTTGAGACCAGCCTGGGCAACTTGGTGAGACCTTGTCTCTACAATATATCAAAAAAAAAAAATTGCCAGGTATGGTAATGTGCGCCTGTAGTTCTGGCTACTTGGAAGGCTGAGTCGGAAGGATCACCTGAGCCCAGCAGGTTCGAGGCCGTGGTGGCTGTGAGCATGCCACTGCACTCCAGCCTGGGCAACGGAGTGAGATTCCAACTCAAAAAAGGAAAAGAAATCGCTGCATGTCTGAGTACACCCATTCTGGGTTTGGACAGAAGATGGTGTGCTTCAGTCTGTTTTTACAAATGTGGAGCCAAGTAGTTTTATTGATGAATCACTTAGCTAACACTGTAGTGGAATGGGGAGGAGGATTACCCAACTGATGAAGTCATGTTCCCCAACTTATGAAGCTTATATTCAAATGGAGTCATGTTATAATACATGTAAAACTAAGCACGATATAGGGGATCAAAAACTCACCTGCCAGTTGAAGAAGCAAAGATGTACATTTGGTAGTCTAGTGAAAAGAAACTTCATGAATGAGGCAGGACTTGACATTCTCCATAAAGATGAAGATTTGGAGAAAGAGGAGGAGGATGATCAGAAATAACCTTCGGGGTAAAGGGAGAACATCAAGAAAAGGCAAGAAAAGTGTGTAGCAGATATGCCTGGGGTGGAAAGCCATGGGTTTACGGGAAGGAAGTGTGCAATGGATTGGGCAAACTGCACAGTTGGAGGAAACGGTCTCGACAAGACTGCCATCCTTTCAGAAGCTACCTACAGGGCACAATGTTCACTCTCTGGGAAATGGGTCACCTGAGACCCAATCCTCACCACTACACAATGTGTACATATAACAAACACATATGTGTATACCTCCAAATCTAAAATAAAAAATAAACACTGACATCCTTTCAGAGTCCAACTTCAAATTCAGGAGTCTTAGGACTGCTGTAACTTCATACCAGTTGGGTATAAATGCAAGGGTCTCCACTAATACCCTCAGGTTTGCTAATTCACTGGAAAGACTCAGAACACACTGAAAGTCATCCTTCAGTGTCTGCAGGGAACTGGTCCTGGACAGCTGCAGATACTGAACCTGTGTGTCCCAGAGTCCCTGCAGTTGGCCCTGCAGAACCTGCCTTGCAAAAAGTCAGCTTTCCATATCCATGGGTTTCTTATCTCATGAATACTGTATTTTTGATCTGTATTTGGTTACGGATGTGGAACCTCTGGACACAAAAGTCCAACTGTACCTATTTTTTAAAAATCAAGTACCCAAAGTAGCTTTTGCTCAAATTTGTCCTTCCCTCCCTTTGCAGAGGGCATTCAGACTGCATTTTCTTCATTAGGGAAAATGAAGGCAAGTGTTTATTGAATTGCCTTTCCTTAGTGCACTGACTTGAGATGTTTTAGCACTATGGCCTAACAAATTGCACTAAAAACCCTTGTACTGGCCAGACAGTGTGGCTGGTTGCCTTACTTTCTCCCAGGGCACTTGGCAGGGTGGCAGGTGGGCCCTGCCTTGCTCCGTATGCTCCTGAAGACCCCCACACTGTGCTGGACACTGCAGCTTCATCACTGTTGGGTTAGAAGATCTTGTCCTGAAACACCTGACTTGTGCAGACACAGCTCCCAGCAACTCTTCCTTTCTCTTGGGTGTCGCTCACCAGTCATTACTGGGTATCTGCTGTGTACCAGGTCCTGGTACAAAGGTGGGTGGTGGGGGTATGGTGGGACAGCAGAGTCCCAGCCTGCTCGATCTCAACTGTGGACTCCAGGGGGACACATGGAAATCTGCAGTTGGGCTTCTTGGGGCCAGGTGCCCCTCTGGGGCTGCTGTTTGCTTTGTGTCTCAGGCCTTTTCCTTGAGGACTGATCAAGCCCTTGAGCCCTGATTGTGTTTCATACACTGAGCTGGGTGCCAGTCTGTGTGAGGACCACCATCACAGGGTGTCTTGTGGTGCAGGCTGGGAGTCCCCCCAAGAAAGGAGATAGGCCTCACTCCTGTGGAAGAGGATTCCAGGTTCCTGCTTTCTCATTCCTTTTTTGCTCCTTTGCCGGGACTGGCTGCCATCATACCCCAGGTCTGTGGTGGTCATTTCGACAGGACTGTGGTGTAGGCCAGTGCAGGAGAGCTAGGTTGGGGTTTGTGGCCCTCCTGTGTCCTCTCTCCAGGCCTTCCTGTTTCTCCACCGTCAGGATCCCATCTTTAAAAGACCAAGAACAGAGAAGAGCAGGCAACAGCCTTGGCGGCAGCAGGTCCCTCCAACCTGTGGACACCTCTCCCCAGAACCCCTTTGCTGAGCGTTCTGAGCTGTCATGTACCCACCACTTGGAGGTGTCTTTACACTGACTTCAGGACAGATGCTAGGCGGCCTGAGGATGGGTCTGTCCCTGCATGTTACATGTACAGAATTTTATCTGTCTATAAGACAAGTTATAAAATGTAGTGATGGGTATTTAATGTTGACCTACTATAATGTTTTATATACTTATACGATGTCAAAGGCTCATATGTGAACCTGGACACTTACCCTCCAGTGTCCACATCCGGCCCCACGCCAGGGGGTCGGCAGATTTGCATATTAATTTTTGTTATTCTGTCCAGACTCTGCTTAAAGTTTTAGGATGCCTTCAATACTTTTTGAAATAAAAATATTTCCTACCAAAAAAAAAGAAAGAAAGAAATCTGCATGTAGGTGGACTTGCAGTTTGAAATCAGTTGTTCAAGGGTCAACTGTATATGCACAGTCACATTTATTACAGGAAAAAGATATAAAATAGAACCAGCAGAGGAAAGAGATGCACAGGGAACAGTCTAGGATGGGTCCAAACTGAGATCTTCCAGTCATCCTCCCTCATGGAGTCACGGATGACACTACTTCCTCCTGGCTATGATGCATAAGGAAGCTCACCCAAGCCATTGGTGTCCACAGTTTTTACTGGAGCTCTATCACATACTGCTCCCATGACTGACTTTTGGTTTCCAGTCCTTCCTGGAAGTTTGAGATAAATCTTAGTCTCCAGTTCCTCTGGAGGTTGGAACTGATGTGGTGTGTCCTGAGGCCCTGAGTATAAATTACACTGTTAGAGTGACCAAAGCTCCCAGGCAAATAAAGATACTCATATCAGGAAGGACATTGCACAGGTCTAGAGATCACCTCCCAGTAGCAAAGGACAAAGCCCAGACCTCTCTCTAGGTGAAGTTGATCCTTTATAACACAGGATGGCTTAGCAGTTTAAAATCAGAACAGTTGGGCTGCTTAGAAACACCATAACGTATTGAAATTGAAACAAGCATAATAGATGCAATTTTTTTTTTAGAAAGTTGAGTTCTATTGTTAGCATATGGGGTGGGAAAAATGAAATCTTTTGCAATAGCATGTTTAATGAAATCAGGATCCAAACAGGAAAATGTGATGAGCCTGTGATGTGTTAAGTCTGTTTCCCATTGTAGCTCTAGCACCTAGCACGGTATCTGGCACATGATTAATAAATATATTGGCAGAAGAGCACATGGCTTTAATATTAAACACGTGTGACTCCACTTTCTGATTTAGTTCTACAAGAATAATAGCATCATAGAAAGATTTCAAGGAAGTTTGGGACTGGAGTTTTGCAGACAGCATGGGACATGGTTTCAAAATATGTTGAAGTTGAGAGAGTGAACAATTCACCTGGAGATGTTCTGCAACCAGTTGGAATTGTGGAATTCAAATATAGCTAAAAGATCAATATAAGACATAGATTGCTTGAGTGATAACTATATATCCATGGTAATGAATGTCTTGAGTGCAAATGGTTCTTCAAAGATTTGGGTGTCTAAGAGTGAAAGTAGGTCACATGTAAACAATGGTTCATTTATTTTTTTAACCAGGTAGATAGATATTTTTCAATGCAATGGGAAAGTTCTTATTTTTCCTGTATATCATACATTTCACAGCTTTTTTATGCAAACACATAGGTACATGTAGAAACAAACTACACACATACCTACTCCCTCCCCGTTCATGTGCTGTCTGTTGCAGATAGAAGGGAATGAGCCCTGGAGTAAGAGAATAGCAATTAAAATTTCTTTATATTGTAGAATAGATGGTGCTTGGTTTACCTAATCTGCATTATGCATCCTGTCTTCATTGCCACCCTCAAGAAGGGTGACCACTTGACCGTCTGTTAAATAAGACAGGGCATTAGCTGGGTGTGGTAGCACGCACCTGTACTTGGAAGATTGAGGTGGAAGGATCGCCTAAGCCCAGCAGGTCGACGCTGGGGTGGCCATGAGTGTGCCATGGCATTCCAACCTGGACGAAAGAGTGAGACTCCAACTCAGATAGATAGATAGATAGACAGATGATAGGTAGGACAGGGCAAAGACCTACCAAACTCTGGACAGGCTTTTGTTTTTCCTCCTCATCCATCTTTTTCTTACTGGAATGCATTCGTTTCACAGCCATGAAGAAAGAATAATTTCTATGACTTTAGTGCGATTATTGAATTGGTGAATGAGCCAGCATCAGCTCCTGCCTAACTGTGGACTACTCATATGTAAACAACACATCTCTGTGCACTTTTATTTGCATTTACTTATATAGCCATGTACCGAATGTATAATCTTGCCAACTCAGATTCCTCATTAGTAAAATGTAGATCATCTTAATAACACCTAACTACTACGGTGGCGGTGAGGAGTGAATTATGTTGATGAAAACTGCTTTGCAAATTGTAAAATGCTATACAAATGTTAGTTACTATTGCTCATAAAATCATGTGTGGCCTTTCACCATATCCAATTATAAAGTTTGATGAAAATGGTTGAAGTGGTGAGTAGGTTTCCTGAAAGCGAAAAGAGTAACTCTTAATGAATTATTAACAGCAATTATCTTCTGTGACCATGCTTCATGGGTTTACATCAGCCCACTGTGGTGCAATGCTCTTGAGTTCAGTCCAAGAGCACCTAAGAAGAATCTATATACATAATCTTGTTCCTCCCACGTTCATATGTTCTGTCACAGAATTGCTACTGTAATCTCCTTGGGAGAAGAAGAACAATGTGTAGGTGATGTGACTAAGCAGGGTGTTTATAAAAGAAGTATGCAAAAGGCAAAACCAACCTTTTATAACATTTTTTGAAAACAAGAAAGGGTACTATGCCATGAATCCATACATTAGCTTCCCCAAACCAAATAAGAACACAAATATCCATCTGACAGTTTATTTACAAAAAAACAAAAACAACAACAACAAAAAACTATAATAAGATGATGGCAAAGCACGTAGTTCATCTGCTAACCTGAGGGTATTATACTAATAATACTGAGTTTACCCACATGACATGAGGCCTCACAGAGAAAATGTTAGGTGCTCATTTTCTTCACAAATAAATGTGTGAAACTGGGGATACTAGTTGTAATCTTTCATTTAATTATCATGAATTCCAGGTGCACAAGGAACCATTCCCAGCAAGCCACCTTATGTCCCCAGATTATAAACTCCAAGAGAGTACTCAGACAGATGGTGGCTAATTGAATTCTGCATTGTGAACACAGCCTTGGACCCTGAAAGGCGCTGCTCCTTCCTGTCCCTGGCCTTGATGCTATTCTAGATTTCTTTCTAGGAGTTAGAAGTAGGCCTCCAACAAAGTTGTGTGTTATTGTCTGCTGCTTAGCAACTTCAAGAGTTATGACACAGGACAGAGACTGGGATGCAGTGAAGGGGATACAGAATTTAAGGGGGCATCTTTGTGTCATGGTAACTGCTTCACTCTCTTTACCCTGGATTTAGCCCCACTGGGGAAGAAGAATAACTTTAATTTCTCACCAGAGAAAAATGCAAATTCTGAATACTCCTCCATAGCATGGCTCATGTTCATCAGTGGATTGTGTTTCCTTCGTATCAAGAAATGGCTGGGGGGGAGAGGCTCTCTCATGCTCACCTGGCCTCTTGTAGCCTTGGTCCTCCACTTCTGGGAACACACTTTGGAGGGTCCAGATATAATGTAAGGTGCAGTAGCATAGTATGAGTATCATAAACTCTACGACACTCACCTGAGTCCTTCCTATTCGTCATGGACACGTGACAGCTTTTCAAAAAATTTATTTATTTTTTATTTTTTTTACTTTTTTATTTTAAAGATGTGGGTTACAATTCAGGGTTAGGTATACAAATGATCATTATGCAGGTACACTTGTTGGTGAGGTAGGTCCCCATTCCCTGACAGATTCCCACTACTATCAATGTTCTCCATCCTGGCAGTTTCCCACTACCAATCCTTTTCTTATAGTATTATGATACTTGTTTAAGGTCCGCAGATGAGTGAGAACCTGTGATACTCAGTTCTTTGTGTCTGTGATAGATCACTCCGTATTATTAAAATATCCTTCCAAGTATCTCAGCTCATTTTCCTAGCAACTGGAGAATGGAATACACACAAATATGTTTTTTGATTAAACACATGTGTATTAAGCATCTTTTCATTTATCGATTCATTGCCACTTATTACTTAGCTCCTCTTTTGGGCCAAGCACTTTTCAAGGAACTGGGAACTCTTCATTGCGATGATAGACAAAATAGTCAAGCAAACAAATATTAAATACTATGAAAAAATGTGAAATAGAGTAATGGGGTGAGGTGTCTTCTTCCATATCAGTCACTTTATCACTTCTCCCAATGTCAATATGTTCTTGACGTTTGAACAAAATTCCTGATACCCTTGTAAAGTCTCAAATTATGAATGGAATACAGATGAGGGTTGCTGTATTGATGGAGTCTGCTTAATATCTTAGCAATCTTCTCCAACTATGAGCCTGAAATAAACCTGATTCACAGTTCTATTAAGAGTTTGCTATCTATTGTGTCATTCATTCATTCAACAATTGCCACTGCAAATTAATATTGTCATGAACATTAGAGGTCACCCAGCAGCAGTGAAACTGTCAGTGTTGACTCTCTTTCATGCATTGCAGTATTGTCTTATAGTATCAGTGTTGTTATGTATTGTCAGTATTGTCAATTTCTGTAATATTGTCACAGGTTTTCAATATCCCAACCAAAGTCCATAAGCAAGTAATCCAACCAAAGTCCATAAGCCTTAGACTTCAATGCCTGGTATTTTAGTGACCTGTTCCCTCTTATGAGGAAGTGGACAATAGATTAACATTACCTTAAATATTTTATTTTAGCGATTTTTTTTTTTTTTAGTTAAAAGCCATTTATTGAGCACCTTCTCTTGACCAGAAAATATGATATGTGAGGGATACAGGAGTTTAACACTCAGTCTCGGGCTCTTCTTTAGAGGAATCTATAAGGAAAGAGAAAATACAGAGTTGAACAATTACAAACATTATAAAGACAAGGAAGAAGTATAGAACATGGCATTTCCTGTATGATTAGAGGAACATGTCTAGTTATTTGGATCAGGGAAGACTTTTCTAGGGCAAGTGATGTTTAACTTTATTCAACATTTGACAAAAGGGAATGACAAGGAGCAGAAAGAACAAATCCACGAGGTAGGACAGTGTCTAGGATGTTTCAGAAAATAAAAATAAGATAGGTGTGCTTGAAAATTTGAACTGGGAGTAGAAAATTGACTTCGATGTTGCTGGGCAGATACATAGGAGCCAAATAAGACAAGGTCTTGCAAAACAGATAAAGGAGGTTTGCTGTTGTTGTTGTTTGTTTGTTTTTTGTTTTGTTTTCCTAAGGGGAGAAGGGAAGTGATTTTAGGGAGTTAAAACGGAATGAGAAGATACATATTTTAAAGAAATCCTTCTGACTATAGAGTAAGGATTAGGATACAGAGGGCTCAAGACAATTGGTGAGGCGATGGGTAGAAAAGTCAATGCCAGGCAGGGGGCAGATTAATAACTGAAGGCATCAGTAGTTGGCATTGCACCAAGTGGACAGAGTCCAGAGATATCAAGATGGTGAAATTAGCAAGATTTAGTAATTGATTGGATGAGGGTCATGAAAGAATGTATAAGGATGAAGCCCAGATTCTTGAGCAAGTAAATATAGAGTAATGGCCTCTTCTGAGATTGCTGCTCATGTGCCTAGCTGACTACATTTTCTCCATGGAAGATGGTTAATGTTTTCTACATAAATCTGGACATTGGGCCCTGGTTTCTCAGCTTTGGTCGTCTTCTCGTGAGTATTCAAAAGTATTTCCAAATCTGAGCATAGAATAGGTCCCCAACCATAATGCAGTTACTCAGAAATTTCTCGTGTGGAATTCATTGGTTCAGAAATTCCATCCTACAACCTGAATGGCCTCACAGGAACTAAAGCACCCTTGAATTCAACCAGCAGCTTTAGAAAATCTGACACAAGGTACAAATAGTGCCTGAAGGAAGATGCAGTTTTTGCCAAATTGTATCCCATAACTCTCTAGTTCTCTGCTTTCTGAACTTTCAGTGAATATCAGATTTCAATATCACTGCAAGACTTGAAACCCTTCTGATTTACCTTTCATTGTCTTCCTTTAGGGGGGACTTTTCCTATCCTTGTTCAAAGGTGATTCACTTTGGTATAAACACCAAATATATTCCTGTATCCCCACAGGTCATTTTCCACTTTCTGATTCTGTATATTTTATGTGATTATCACGCCTAATTTTTTTTTTTTTTTTTTTTGGAGTCAGAGTCTCACTCTGTCACCCAGGCTGGAGTGCAGTGGCATACTCATGGCCATTGCAGCCTCGATCTGCTGGGCTCAGGTGATCCTTCCACCTCAGCCTTCCTAGTAGCTGGAACTACAGATATACGCCAACATGTCCAGCTAATTTTTTTATTTATTGTAGAGGTGAGGTCTTGCCATGTTTCCCAGGCTGTTCTTGAACATGTGGGCTCAGACAATCCTTTCTGCTCAGTCTCCCAAAGTGCTCAGAGTGCTGGGATTACAGACGAGAGCCACCACACCCGGCCCAGTGCCTAAAATTTAAGTATTTTTTTACTCAATGTATCCTATTTTGCATTTCACAAGAAAAGGTGTGTTGTTGGGATGTTTCTGGTGTTCTGCTACTGAGGAACTAAAAAAAAGAAAAAAAAAGAGCTAATCCCTCAGAAACATCACTAGTCGCTAGTTATTCTTTGCTCTTACCTTCATGTTCATATGCAGGAATCCCCTATATAAATGTCTACCTTTTCTGTTTCACTAATATGTCCTGTTGTATAGTAAGACTATATTCCTCGAATCTATCAGACTTATGTATGTAAAACAATAATCTGGTGTCATATTTAGATTATAGACATAAATCATGAATATGAGCATGTAGTTGCTTAAAGTATGCATTAGTTACTACTAATGAAAAAAAATTTATTTATCAGTATTGAATTCAAAATGCATGTGGTTGTTCTCACCTAACAAGCACATGGGCTCCCAACTGCAGGTTACCAGGCATTCAGAGGAGTTGGGCATCACCCACACTCAACAGTTGGCACAGCTTGACAGTTCTCCTTTAGTACACTCTGTTGTTAGGCCCCATTAATTCTTTTCAAAAAATAGGATCATTTTTATAAGGCCTAAAATCATAAGTCCTGTTCTCTATACATCAGATCCATTTTTCTCTTAATCCAGGTCTGTACTCGTATGTTCTAATCTCCATTTAGGAGGCTTTCCTATTAGTTCATGGTTTTAAAAAATGTTCATATGGTATAGATTAGATGAGTCCTCTCAAATCCTTATCTAACACTTTCTAGCAATATCGATCTGACTAATCTCTAACACCAGAGAATTAGGAAACCGTTTTTAAAAATGTTACATCGTGGCTTGCTTTCTCAAGTTTATAATCAATCCACATGAAGCATTTGTCCCAGACTTTGAAGCCGAGGGGTAAAGCTAGACATGTCTGAATTCCTGCAGAAATGTTATTTCAGTGTTTCCCATGCCTGCATTTCCTCAATTATGTAATAAAACATTATTAAACACACTCTAAAGCCATTTCTAGCACTAACGTTATGTGCTTCTATGATTTTACTTAATTCACCTACAGTAAAAGAAAATATGAAAAAATGCATTCATTGTGCCATGTCCATAGATACTTTAAATTTTTCTTGACAAGATTTCTCATCTCTCAAACTTTAGTTTGTTGTTTATAATTGAAAAACACATGTGATCAAATGCTATACAAGTACTTTTAGCTGCTCATGTCATGAAATGCTTGGCAGTCGGTTTTTTTTTCTACAATGTCTATAAGATCTATTCAGAAGAATTTGACATTTTAACAGGCTGAAGCAATAACATATATATTATACCATGTCTATAAAAGAAGTTGAATCAGAGAACAATTAATGCTAGTGTTACACTATAAAATGTGGATTTTATTTTCTATAAAATTTGCTTCTAAATTGGTCCATGTCATAAGCAGTAAATGTATTATGTAGAAGTGTTATTGTAAGTGCTTATTTGCATAGAGACCATTTCATTATTTGGCAGGTAGAGTCATGGATTATTGATTTGATGGTTTATTTTTTTAATAAAATTTTCAAAAAATGAACACATCGAATATTTTTAAAATGTTTGTATTTTTTTTTAGATTTCCACTGACAATTTTAAAAAATTCTATAAATGTTCAATATGAATAATACATAGTCTAAATGTTACAACTGAAGACAACAGAACAGATCAAAATGCCAGTTCTCTCTTTACTTATGGAAAATTTAGAGATTTGTTTTGAAAACAAACAAACAAACATGCAAATAAAAAACAAGACCTGGCCGGGTGCGGCGGCTCAGCCTGTAATCCCAAGCACTTTGGGAGGCCAAGGCGAGAGGATTGCCTGAGCCCGGGGGTTCCAGACCAGCCTAGGCAACTTGGTGAGACCTCACCTCTACAATAAATCACACACACACACACACACACACACACACACACAAACTGGCTGGTCATGGTGGCATGCTCTGTAATTCCAGTTACTTGGAAGGCTAAGGCGGAAGGAGCGCCTAAGCCCAGCAGGTCGAGGCTGCTGTGGCCCTGAACATGCCACTCTACTCCAGCCTGGGCTACAGGAGTGAGATTCCAACTCAAAACAAACAAAAAAAGCCCTCTATTCAGTGCCAACAATCCATTCTAACAACAATGACCTCCATAACCAAGTCATTTAGTGAAACATTAGCTAAGAAATGTAAACTCTTTCCCCGCCCACTATTGCTTTGTGATCAGATCTCTCTATGCAATGAAGGAAACAATACTATTATGACTTGCTGATGAAGTGTCTGTTTTTTATTTCTCTTGTAATTTATCTTCAATTGAACTGATATTGATTTCGTGGAGAAAATTGCATAATCTCCAAGGAGATGTTTAAAGGACTAATCTTAGTTTGTGCTTTTTTTTTCCCCCCACTGGTGATTTATCTACCTAATAACATTATAGATAAAACCTGGTCTTTCAATTTATTTCTTCAAGAGCTGTTCATGTTTGAGCACGCTTTGTCCTTAATTGCCTGGGGATTTTTCGATAGCCCTGTCTTCAGTGGTCTGAAACAAGTTGCAATATAAGTAATTAAGGCACTGAGCAACAGAAGTCTACAAATTGCTCTTTTGCTTCCATGTGTGATATTTAACTAATTGCTCATTGCTGTGCAAACCTTTAACTTCACAGATGTCATGACTTTAAAGTGAATAAACATTGTTTTTTTATTTATTAAAAGAGTGTTGAGTGAATAGTAAAGCTTCCAAGTACTTTGAAATATCATCCTCTACTATGTGCTGTGCAGTTTAATTTCAAAATGTTGAGATTATCAATCATCCCCTAGAAAACTGTAAAATACGTTTGACTTCCATAGGGGGGGCTGAAAGATGCAGCGAAAATCGAGTCACCCGGCAAGAAGAGAATTGGATCCTAGATCATCTCAGCCTAGCTGTGCCACGTTTTCTTCTGTGGTCTTGTTACCTCGTCAGCAAAATTAGGGATTACACCACAAGACCGTAAATGGACCTTCTAGCAGAGTGTCTTCTCGGAAGACTAGGGGGCTTTACGTGGGGTGAAATGAATGCCTGGTAACATTCAAATATTATAATCAAAATGTGTACTATGCTACTTGGAGAAATTCTACCTAAAGTTTTTAATCCGTTATTTGTTTTTCCTTTAAATATAGCCACATCGGTAAAAGCTTTTCTCTGAATTTGAATATTAAAGAAATAGTATTGAGAATGCTCTTAGTCAATCTGACAAATGTTGCTGACGGAGAGAGTTTTACTTGCTTAGATAGATTGAAGAATGGGTTTTGTGTCATCTCACAATGTATTTGGGAAGTGGGATGTATAAACTTGTTCTCAAATTCACATCAGGCATTGAGACCTTTGTGCCTACTATTTATTTTTTATTGTTGTTATTTCCCTTGAAATTTTGTTTGCAGCTTTCTTCCCCTCTATGGTTTGATGTCTGCAGTAATAACAATGCCTCCTAAAAAACAAACCCACAATGAGTAAACAGCAATGGTTCTTTTAAACTCCTCTCAAAGAAGAATCGGATCCCTTGCAAGGTAGCTTGGACTTCCCTCGGCCCTTAAAATGACCTTAATCTGCAGACATAATTTGGCATCATTATTGCCTTTCACAGAGATGTCAATATTTGAAGTTTGCATCCCGGAATGATCACAAATTGGATGATCTTATTCCTAAGAAGGCTGGCCGTTAAGTATAAGAAAGAGCTCTTGAAAACATTCTCTAAGGGTTTTTTGTTTTTTTCTTTAGTGTCCAAACAGGAAAAGGAAACAGAGATTTAAATCCTAAGAAGCCTGTATTAAAGAGAGAGTTACCTGAAGCCGTAAGAAAGTAACAATATGTTTATTCAAAGCCACTTGAAGCGTGGTTCCATCCATACCTGCCTAGGGTGCAGAGTTTGTAGAGCCTTGTTGCAGATACTGAGGTTTTTAATCAGTGACGGTCATGAAGCTTTGGAGAAAGGGTATACGATAGGAAGAGATCATTGCTCATAGGAGGCATTCTCGGCCATCTGGTGTAAACTACTTTCTTTGACTTTTACCAAAAAAAAAAAATTGTTTATAAAATTGCCACTGAATTGTAAGTCATCCATCTTTATTGGAAGGCTGACTCTTTGCACCACTAGGTGGCAGTGTAGCCACATGCTTATGGTTCTTTATCTAACCGCCTCATACGAGGGCTTCCAGAGGTCTCTAAGCACCTCAGGCATCCAAATACCCATGTCTCCTTTATTCAAAAGAAAAGCCTATCTGTGCTTAAATGATTTGCTCTGTACATCAAGCTCTGTGAAGTTTCCACTTACGTTTGCTTTTATTTTCAAAGAAAACACTTGCATTCATTTTCAACAAAATATCACAAGTACCATGCAGTTCTTCCACTAATTATTTTTTATTTCTATGTTCGATATGAAAATGTTTTATGAGCATATAAAAAAATGAAAAACCTGAGAGGTGCAGTTGTTTAAAAACATATCATCCTAAACACAAATATAAACAAAGTTTCGATCTGTCTCTCGAGTTTTTGGAAAAGAGTAAATGAGCATGTATGATTCGAACCTTGGAGTATTATAATCACGATGTGAATTATCTACTGCATTTAGTTCAAATGTTTTCTCCGTTACACTTTCCAGAAATAATTTGTTTAGAAGAATGCATTTCTTACTGTTTTTAGTTTGAAGAAACGTGAACAGGTCATCATAAAATTTTCTCTAGAAATATCCTCCTTTCTTAAGAACCGATGTACTCTGTTAGATTCCTATGGAGAGAACCTTGAAGCATCCCATTTCATATATTTTGGCAGACTTCCACGTTCCGGGACGTCTTTATCACCTCCTTTGACACATAAAGTGCAGTATCTGCAATTCGAACAACAACAACAAAAATCAATAAAATTATTCCCTGCTTCTCATCACTTTCCTTGGACTAAAGGAAAAGAAACTCAGACCTTAGTCGGTGAACATTACCTGACCAAAGCTTTTTGCATATGCCATATCTAAACTTTCTTATTGATTTGGCTGCCTGTGCAGTCTTACCCTGGAACTTTCTAGAGAAACTGACCTAAAGAACCCTGTGGTAGAAAGACCCTCTGCTTTTCCAGCTGCTCAAGGCAAAGCAGGAACAAATGTTTTTAGCTTTTTAATCCAGAAGTGACACCCCATCTCTGCCACCCTCTCTTCATGCCTGGTAGACTCCTCCACCCAGCAGTTTCACCCTTCTGTGGGGTCCAGGGAAGTGCTCTGCTTTGTTCCACAAGAAAAGCACCTAGTGGAAGGAAGAAGCATAAAGAAATACAATGAGAAAAAGCTAGAAGATTTTTTAATTGGAACTAGCTATCATATTTTAGAACTACCTATGGGGCAACAATGGCAAGCTGCTGGAATTTTACAATGTGATTCAGGAATGTGTAACAAACTGTTAAACCTGGAAAAATACTGCTTTTTCTTGGTTTGCTCTCTTCAATCTGTCTTCTGAGCTGCGTGCCGTCTCTGACTCTATTTTTCAACTCTTCTAATTTTTCTCTCTACTCATTTCCTTTTTTTTTTTTAATGTGGGGGGTTGTAATTGGAAGAAAAGAGGCATGGCAAATGCCCATAGGAAACTTAGCTATTTGGTGAGCGGGGTCCCAGGGCTGCACCTGCGCTCACAGTGCCCCCTGGTGGCAGAATGGAAAGAACGCGTGTGTACTCGCGGTCTCCTGGCGGTGTACGTAGTTAGGATGCATTTGAAGCCTATGGCCTCCTTCCTTTTGGGATAGGTCTTATCAGAACATCTCTTACATCTCTATAAATGATAAGATGCATTCTTAAACTCATGCTTCCATCATGATCAGACATTTTAGTGAGGTAGAGCCAGCCACCTCGGAAGAGCCAAGAGTCTCTGACCCTTGGGCTGTGGACAGCTGCACTGACCCCAGCTGTCGTCTGGGGGGTCAGGAGATTGGATAAGGTCACTACAGCTCTTACTTTGGGGGTGGTGTTCTTTCTGAGCTTGGAAGGGGTGTGATAAAGAAATGCATCAACCAGAAGCGTTATTAATCCCTAGAGAATAGTTAGGCCCAGGGGCGTGCTGGCATGCAACGTAGAACACATTGATTTTCTTTCGTCGCCATATTTCATTCCTCCAGTCATTTAAATTTAATGCCCAAACAATTGACTTTTCAATATTTAAATTATCCAGATTGAATGACGTGACCACCCTCTCACTTGTCACATTTTGGCTTTTTCTAGAGACTTTCATTATTTATCTACATTGATTGGATGACCTTTGCCATCTATTTGCTAGCCTTTGAAAGATTTAAGTCCTCTCTAAGTATAATCCGGCTGCGTTCTTCCCAAATTAATATTATTGGTGTCCTGTCATATATTTATGAATCGGGCCTTCTTTTCTTTTGCACCTGCTCTGACTAATTTCGAGGCTGTCTTATCCTAATAAAATAAAAAAGGTTGACCTTTACTGTACAACCTAATGAAAAATGTACCAATTTTATGGAAATAAAATTTTGATATGTTTCTATCAAAGTAGAATTCTTGCTTTAATAATGTTTAACATATGGTAAACATCATTTATATATAAGACAGTATATAGCACATTTGTGAAGATAATAATGCAATGTTAAGTTGATTAAAATAAAAGTAACTTTCTATATATTTCTGACTATAAAATAAAGAAACACTATCGCATAGCTCTGAATGGCCTGGATTTTCTCAATTCACTGCAGAGTTCCACAGCACTCAAGTTCGTTTTGAGCTACCTCAAATTTTCCAGACTTTACAAGAAAGAATAATAAAGGTATATTTGTTGTGATGTAAAATAGGTACATTAGTATACCAAAAGAAAACTTAATACTACTCTTTCATGTAGGAAATTGGGATTTGAGAGTGTAACAAGTATAAGGAGATTTATAAGGATGTTTAGAAGGTGTTGATGTATAAAATTCCAGTTTTCCAAAAGTTGCCAAATGAATGACCTCCTGCCATGTTCCAGTGCAGAGGCTCATCTCCAGTAATTTTGAAACTTGGCCTTGAAGTTCACTTTTTCTACATCTGTCCCTAGGACCATGTCCTCATCCCCAAGTTGGTGCCAGATTTCAGTGAGGTGAAAATACCACATCACTTTATATAAGGTTGTTATTTTATTTGCAGTGTAATGATTATATCCCATTTTAACTTGTGAATAACCAGTTATATCTTTTATAGAATCACAAAATCAAAATATTTACATTGCTGCCACAGTAGTGCTGTACTCCAAAAGTTTACAATTTAGAGTCAACCTTGACCGTAGACCCAGAGAATAAGGCACTATAGCCAATGCACAGTAACAAGTTGCTTACAATATAAAATTATGTGTACATTTTGCTGAGTTCTAATTTATCATATTGTGTGCCACTAGATACTAGGTAAAACTTCTGTTTCTAGACATAAAATTTTGTGAGTTGATGGGACTTAGAACAAAATTGCTAGGACCTGGTAACTTAGAGGGGACAGAATGAAACAGGAGCATGTAAGAGGCTTTCACCAGTTGTGACATGGAAAGGGGGGTTAATAATAAGGGAGAGAAGGGAACTCCTTTAGGAAAATCCTCATCTACTTTGCGATGTTATCATTGACCAGAATAAGAAAGGAAGCACAGCATGATAGCTTGCAGGTCTGGTGACCCCTCCCCCTCAAATAAATACCATAGATGGAAAACTCAAAGGTATTCATTTCTGCCTAAATTTCTCCATCTCCTCCAGTGCCTCCTCTTCTTAACGTGACCTTGTTTGGATTCCTCCTTCTGTCTTTATTTTTGGTCTGGGATTACCCAAATTTACCTCAATTTAGCCTTACTTATGTTACTTTCAAAGAAGGGAAAAGAAAAGATCAGTCGCATATGTTGAAGAAGTGTGTTGGCACTCTTTCACAGAAAATGCAGCTGAAAATTGGTGAGTTTAGTGACTTGGCCGACACCACCTGACTAGAACCAAGGCTTCTTGTGTTCCCCTGCAAAGTCATTTCCAGAACACGAGGCGGCCTCTTAATAGAGGACTGTGTCTTATTCATAATTTATCAGTCTGGATTAACTGCACTAAGGATTCATTGATACCCAGAATGTTACAACATTTTATTCACTGCACTGCTTGAATGTGACCCAAGTGAATTCAAGGTTAATTGCTAGAATGATTGAGCATATATTTTAGGGACTGGTGAAAGACACCTATGAGTGTTTGCTACCTTCTTTATGTGACATTAGTTAACTGTCAAACACTAGTTACTATTCAGCAAGCAATGGTGATAATGAGTGGTATATATAATATAGGGGTGTGTGTGTGTGTGTGTGTGTGTGTGTAGTTAGCAATAGGGTCTTGTTCTGTCATCCAGGCTATAGTGCAGTGGTATGATCATAGTTCACTGCGGCCTTGAACTCCACCTCAGCATCCTGAGTAGCTAGGACTACAGGAGCATGCCACCACAGCTGGCTATTTTTTATTTTTGTTTTTAAAATATTGAAGTGGATTTTATTAGCAATTCGTGAACTAATTGACATCCTATCTACACAATAGAAGGCACCCCATGGAACATGGCAGAATAGTCAGGTTTTTTAAGCTATGTCATCAAGCTGAACTTAAAAACAGGCCAGTTTTTTCCTAATTTTTGTAGAGGTAGAGTCTTTCTACGTTGCCCAAGCTGTTCTCGATTTGAACTCCTGGACTCAAGTAATGCTCCTGCTTCAGCCTCCTAAAGCACTGGGATTACAGGCATGCGCTACCACACCCAGGTTGGTGGCCATTATGACTTTGATCTCACCTTGAAATATAACATACTAACTTGGATCAAAGCAGGTGTGAAAATTTCCTCATGTGACCATTATGGTATTTACCCTGTAGCCAAAGGGAACAGATGTTGTCAGTTCCTTCAAATATCTTAGGTAATGTCTTAAAACCTCCTTGACCCTTTTATCAGTTAGTAATGCTTGCCTGGTGTGGAAGACTTAACATGAGTCATTGTCTCATTTAGCAC
The DNA here is from genome assembly GCA_963574415.1 of Tarsius wallacei. NCBI lineage: Eukaryota > Metazoa > Chordata > Mammalia > Primates > Tarsiidae > Tarsius > Tarsius wallacei. The sequence goes on from CAUYQG010107321.1 coordinate 17,960, forward strand.
AATGGATCTTTTCTGTTATATTGATATATGACCTATGTAACAATTAAACAAATTACGTAAAATGTCTAGTGCATTGAACTATGCTGTATTGTCTTTTCAGTGTTCCTTAGTGATCAGAGAGAATCCAGTCACATCCCAGAGTGCCTGGTCAAGTAATAACACTTTCATTTTGGAGAAATCTGGTTGCCTAAAGTTTATATGAAATGCACCTGCCATATCAAGTGCTAACTTAGATATTCTATTTTTCCACAAGACATATTATTTCTTCACCCCTGCTTATGGCTTTCCTGATGGACATATAGCTAGCCTAGGATGAGGATTTCAAGGGTGACAAAATGTCATTTACATAATAAATGTTACTCTCATATTCAGTTTCAAGGAGTTCCTATCAATAATTTAGAAAGAAATAATAATATATTTATAACACATGTTAGAAGTAGGATAAAATTATTTATAAATGCTTAATAAATGTTTGATGGCTCTTTTGCCATCCATGTTATAAATGATAAATAGGTGACTATAGATACCTTGTTAAACATTAATGCCTGGTGGTTATGGTTATTCTATAATGGCTTGAAAAAAAAGTATTAAAAGAGTGTATTAACTTCCTGCATGCATTCCGTAAACCAATTGTGGGAAAATACGTAAAGTTTGAAGTAGTTTATAGGAATTGCTGGGTTATTATAGCTAATGATATGTATTCAATGCTAGTTATTTACAGTGCATAATACCAAACACACTATGGTTTGGTTTCTCTTAGTCCTAAATTCCAGTTCAGTAGTTGCCTAATTTGATTGGTTGTGAAATGACTTTTAAATCATTTACATTCAAATACAAACTCCAAACTGCACTTTTATATAAGGAGAAGTGTTGGCTGTGGCAAGGGGCTAGGGATTCCTCAGGTTTTAAATTTGGAATCATCACTCACGCCATCGACCTTTTATGAAGTGCAGAGTGAGTGAAAGGGGCTCCGACAGATTAGGGGGCTCAACCCTGGACAATCCTTGGGATTATAGATATGCCATCCGGTTCTCTCTCGCATTTCAGAAAATAGAGGACCTAAATTATTGGCCTTGTTTATAGAATGAATGCTCCCATCTCCAAAACAATCTCCATTATTTATGTAGTCTTTATGTATGTGTGTGTACATAGAGAGCTTTCTGAAACTCATTCAGCATTTTTGTTTAAGCCATCCCATATCTTTATCTAAATCCATATCTGATAAAGTTACATTCTTGCTTTAACTTTTCTCAATGACTCCCCGTCGCTTTCAGAATGATGCTTAAACGAATTTGCATTTTAATATTGCGCGGGTGCCAGTTTTCTAGATTGGAAGTTTCAATTTAGGCATCAAAAGATCTATCAGACACCAAAGATGCATGAGATAGATGAAAAAGCAGATGTATTTGGAGCCAGATGTAGCTGTCATGGGAGTTCTCCTGGCTCAACAGAGAAGGAGGAGAGGGATTGAAATCTGCTGTGAGGGGCTGCAAAGGCGATCACTCAGAGGACGTGGCTTGTGTCCACGGATCTAATCTGAAGATGAGAGGCTATGGCTATTGATTTAACACGGAGGGCAAAGCGAGAAAGCGTTGCTGCCTCCATCATCATGTCAAGGGTATGTATGAATTCTAGAGTCAAGTGTGAAGCCGTCAATAGGAATGTCGATCTGGGTCATCCACAAAGGACTGTCCTCAAGGGATATCACGTCCAAGGGCAGGCGGATCCAAGGAAAGAAAGGTGTGGAGGTATTAGGAATAGTGGAGTGGGAATAAGATAGGAAGCAGTCCTCAAAAAGAAAAGAAAAGAAAAAGCTTGAAATAGCTACAGGTACTCATTTACCATTCATCGGATTGAATCAGGACTTATAGGCAACTGAAAATACTGATTACGCACTGCATGGGGAGGTGCTGTGGAAATGATTAATGAAGGCGTCCCTGTCCACAGTGCTGTGCTGACGCTGACTTAATGCACAAAGAAAGACACGCACAAATCTAGTCTCGGCCCGTGTGTGTTTATTAGATGAATAACATTACAGTTCAAATGTTTGGCAGAATATGGAAATAGATCTAAGTAGAGAGAGTGGTGACAATATAACGCACAGTGTTCCTGGAGTGAATTTGAAGGACCGGAACCAGATGAAAAGTAAGACAAGGAGCAGTAGGTGTAAGACATTGATGGAGAGGGTGAAGATTTAGTACAGAAAAGTAAAATATTCAAGGAAGAACATATTTGCAGCATATAGTGTTATCCCAATCTATGAGAGAATGAGTCATTTGTGGAAATGCAAAGTAGTTTGCTTTATTGGAGCAAAAGCTGAGAGATAAAGAAGAAATTTGAGACATTCTAGAGTCAACTACAAACTGTAAAAGATCAACAGTGACCTCTCTCTCCTCTGATTTCATACCTCATGCATTATCTAAGCTATTTATTTTGTACATACCAAGAACTGCCTTTCCTCATTAATATTATATAGCTCTTTGTCTTTTAATTAAATCACAAGCTTTGTAAGCGTAGAGATTGCATGCTCTTCTTTGCCTGATCCCGAGGCCCAAGCACTGGGCTGGGTACTTAGCAGGCATTCAGTAATTATTTGTGAATTTCAGGATTAGCCAACATCATGTGAAGACGGTCACTTTTGCTTCTTTCCTAAGCTACATCGGAGGCAGTTGCAGTAATTTATTCAGGCAGGTCAGGCCAAGACTCTCGCAGACCATGAAAATGGAAATTAAGGGACTGACTTGAGAAATACGGAAAAAAGCATCCGTAGAATTTCATGACAGACTGGATAGAATGTGACAGAAACTCAGGTGCCATTTTGGAAAATGCCAAAAGCGTCGTTGAGGGCAAAATCACCTAAGCAGGTGCCATTATGCAATCAGGCAGTGCCATGAAAGATCTAGTTATCACAGGAGGCTTTTTCTCCGTCTCCTTCCTGGCTTGCAAATACTGTCAAGCTACATTAGCACCAAAAGCAGTTCGATTGCAATGACCTTTACTAATCCACCACATTTGTGTTTGTACTTTTCTTGCAATAAATGTAACATTACAATTATTAATGTCAGCATTTTCTTTAGAAACACTGGTGAACTCATTAAGAACACCGCCAGGTGTTGCCAACCCCAGGTGTGAACCTAGTGGTTAGTGAGATGTAAATAACTCTTTATGGAAAATTTGCAGTCTAACGAATTAGCAGCCTCACACAAAGCCAAACTAGTTTCCTGTGATGAGCTTCATCACACCACTAGCTTCTTTCGTGCAGGTCATAGAAAAAACTAGCATATGCCCCTCCTTTGAGGCTATAAATCAGATTAGCATCTACCTTATTGCCCGCCATTACCAGAGATAGCTGTCAGCTTTTCAACGGCAACATTAGAAGATCCACACTGAAGTGCACGCATGTCAGGGCACTTGGCATCATTTTGCATTTTTTTATTTGCAATGCATGCCCTGTTCGTAGTGACGTGTCCTGCCCAGCTTCTCGGAGATTTGTCATCCCCTTGGCAGCTTCCATATCACTTGCCATTTAAGGGACTGGCATCTGCTGGTAGGGGAGAAGCGAAGAATATTTTCAGAACTTTGTTCAACAGCTGCTTGATGGCTAGCAGCTGTTTTGAGGTTCCTTTCCTGGTTCAGATGCTGTTTCCATTTCTCTTCCTCTAATCTCTGAAACAAATGTCAACATGATTACCATATGAAAAAAGGAAGCATTTGGGAATGAGCAAATCTGCAAGGCTACTGTGACTGCTTCTGGTTATTACTTGCTGCGGTCTTTAAATGCATGTGGACCCTCAAAGGGTGATGTATTCCCACGAATGTCATGATAGCACTATCGACAAAGGATACATCTTCATGTGCCATGACAGCTGTACTAAATATGTGGCACTTGAGAAACATATTGATGAATGTAGTTTCCGCTTGAGGACTTTTAACACAGCCCTTTTTACCTTTTTTCTTTAGCCTAGTTTTTTTGCAGTACACAGAGGTAGACTGCAGAGGTTTGCTGATTCAATGCCCCTTAACTGATAGATGAACTATGATTATGTTCGTGAAATAGAGTTGTATTGTGGAAGTCAGCCACCCAGGTACAAGGTCTTGGACAAGTTACGTAACATCGTAGGGAAAATAGGGGTAATAATTCCAACCTCATAAGGTTGTGGTAATAAATGATCTATTGTGTGATTATCAATTTATACTAAGTAGAGTATGTGTTCATAAATGCTGGTGTCCTACTGTGTTAGTAAATTAGCCACCAATGCAATACAGTGCAGATTTGGGGGGTCTTCAGTAAATAGTCATTGATTTAAGATAGATAGTGTTATTGTTGCTGTTCACTTCTCAAGTATTTTCCTCGCCGAATATTCTCATCTCCACCAACAATACTCACATAAAGCACTCACTTTTAGGAAGATTGACAGAAGACTGGCTCTGCAACTCACGTCAGTGTCACGACTGATCTAAAACCTTGTGAAAGTGTAGGGCAAGGGAGAAACGAGCTGAAATCAGGATGCCAAGTTCAACCAAAGAGAGTTTAATAATACCAAGAGATTCAATAATGCATTTGTTCAATGTAGGCATCCTGTATCCTTAGACTGTGCTCAGCACTGTGTTAAATGTTATATATATAAAAGAAGCAGAAGATATTTATTTAATCCTAGGGAATATATTATTGCTTTAGTACATTATCTGTGGCTTATAACAGAATACCTGAAACTGGGTAACCTATAAAGAAGGGGAGTTTATTTCTTATGGTTAGGGAGACTGAGGGGTCCAAGGAGCCATATCTGGTGGGGTCTTCTTCCTGATGGAGACCCTCTGCAGAGTCTTGAGACAGTTCAGTACTCGACATGGTGAAGGGACTGAGTGAAAGTATCTGGGCGCTAGTAACAACTCCACACCCATTGGGGACCAAGAGATTTATTAAAGTGGCAGCTACAGAGCTAGAGGGGTGGGGAGAGAGAGAGAGAGTTATGCAGGGAGGGGCTGTATTTATTAGTTTAGCGAGGGCAGGAAGAGGTCGTGCTAGCATTCTATTGGGTAGAGTGGAAATAGGGTGGGCCGAAGGTGTGTTAATTACTATTGGAGGGTACTATAGAGCTGATTTGTCATAGGAGGAGATTGTTGGCTAGCAGGTTTGAACTTCGCGAGTGCGGGAAATCGTATAGGGGGAAGCTGGAACTTAGGGCCTTTGTTGTTTCCATGTGGCCCGAGTGTTCAGCGCCATCTTGGGGGGGGCCCTCTGACTGTTCCCTGCGCCCTTCACTGAGTCCTCAGGTTCCTTAATCATCTGGTCAAGTGAGGGTGTCTTCCCAAGGAAATAAAAACAATGTCATGCCAGTCACGTTCAAAAGTTTTCTAAATTTAGAATTTATTATTTTTACCACCAGATGACTATGGGTACTTCCTGCTACAGTCCCAATCCCTGCCACCTCTATGTCCCAATGTACAACCACATGATACAAAATATTTGACAGTTTTTTTTCTTTTTCTTTATTTCCTTCCCCCCAAACCGCCCCCCACGCCCACCCCTACCCCCAGCCTGATACTTGTGGAAGGAAGTTAAGGGAGGGAGGGAAAGAAGAGAAAGAGGGACAGAGGGAGAGACAGAGGGAGGGAGGAAGGAGGACAGGCCTTTGCATTTTGCTATTTTGAAACTGGAAAGATGAGAGCAAAGTATATTTTGAGAGGAGGCCAGAATGGGCTGTTTGAAAGCTACCAGAACACTTAAGTTGCTTTGAGAATCTCATTCTCTCTTGGCAAAGGTGCCTGTGGAGAAGGAGAGCTGGCATCCCAGTGAGAAGAGGTATCGGATTGGAAATCGATCACAAAGACTCTGAGTTCTATTCTGGGATTCACCAATGATTTCTAATATAAACTCAGGAAGAATCTCTTAACTAAAAGTCACACCTGCTTTGAAATGGCACTGGGTTTCTAATTCACACACACCCAACACTGGGTGGGGGTGGGGGTCCTAACAGCTATCTGGCAGCTGCTGGGTGCCAGGCACTGTGCTAGGTGCTTTACATAAATTTAATCACAGCCAGCACTTAGTTTCCATCGCTGAGGGCCCTGAGGCCATTTAAAGTGGTTCTCAAGTCCCTTTTATCCTTGGGGGTCCCCATCTGCTGGGAGAATAAAAAGCCCTTTTATGTTCTGCAACCTCACAGACCACCCACCCCAGCAGTTTGTGCTTTGTCACAGAAACCCTCCATCTAATTAACAGGGCACAATTTTGATGAAATATTGGTGAAATAAATTATTCATGCATGTCAGTAATCAAATATAGATTGGGTCATCTTGTAAACTGTTACAACATCTGTAATTTGCTTTAAAGTACTTTAGCATAGATAATGTAATGTCATGTACTATTAGTTAGCTAAAGTCACAACCTAAGTGAAGGAGTTGTTCTAAGAGGAATTTACCTTTTAGGAATCTACCTTCAGCTAGCATTCTCATCCACTGAGGTCAGCAATGGGTATTCATTGGGGAAGTTAGTGGCATGTTAATCATCATAATGGCTGTGATAAATGGGTTCTTATGGATGAAATTTGAGCTGAGAGTCACATTAAGTCAAATACAGAGATGAACCTAGTTTTCTATTTTTTTTGCATTGGCGTGAATACATAATCAGGTGGCCTTAGTGTTCCAGGCCTGCTCTATTTGTTCCCCCTCAGCACATCTAATGCCTAGCACAGAGTAGTTTCTCGAGGCACACCCTTGAATGAAAGATAAAAACTGTGCTGTCACAAATAGAGGAAAAGTTAATTAGGGTAGGAAATCCACCGACCTCTTTCAAGACCTGGGGAAAAATCTTGATAGATGAGTATTACACTTTGCAGATTTCCAGGCAGGGTTCTCACGATTTCCTGTGTTGCAGTTTGAACCCTTCGAAAACACTAACAAACCATTTACTTCCATTAAGAACTCTTGGTCGTCTTAAAGCAAGTCAACTTCTACTGCAGTCCTTATCCACAGACCGCCCTGACAGAGACCATAAACTCATCCAAATTTAGGGACACAATACATATACTCGAGGAGTGGAGAGGACATTCAGGCAATGAAATTCTGATGGCTTATTACCATGACAAAGGTTGTAACAACTTGGACAGGAAGCTGAACAAAAGGCATCCACTGTTCTATTTGCAATTCTAGGATTGTATTTGTAATCTCTCTTTGCAGGAAAAAGAGACCGCCAGTTAGAAGAAAAAAAAAAAGACTGAAACAAAATAGAAAGAGAAACCCACAATGCTGTAAGACACCGAAGGGATCAGTATATAAGTGCGCGCACACACTGTGTGTGTGTATCTTCTCTGTGTATATACATAGTCGCCGAGAGTAAATTATTGTCATGGGTAAGGGTTTAACATTATTGACCTATACGATGGCTTTTTAAAAATATAGGCAACATGGCTGGAATGCCAATTTGAAGTAGAGAAACATTGAGGGAAAATGAATAGTCTGAGCTGCAGTATTTTCACGGAACAGAGCAAGCCTCTTTAATTTGCTCGCTGCAGAGTCTGGGAGTAAGCTAACATTGTAACCTGCGAAGTAAGGCACCATGAACATGATTAATAATGCAGAGGGGGGAGGCTCAGGAGTTATTGTGCTGTGTGGGTTTTGGTTTCAGGGTGGCAATAATTGTTCCAAAGTCATTGACAATTTTGCTTAACAAGTGATACAAATAGACCAGGTCAGTCTGTTGTTCTCTGGGGCCCTCCTACACCCACGGCCACTAAACTCTGCAAATTCTGATTCATTACCATGGACTCCCCTTTTGTTACCTCCCTAGCCAGTGTCTGTAGTCAGGAAGTGTGTGGTGGCAGGGACCATTCTAAAGGGTTCCACCGCCTCACAGTCAGTCCCTGGAGCTTTAGGAGAAAAGACGTTGCTTTTGTTCAGTGGGAAGAGAGGGAAGCCCACATTCTATTCTATTGTCCCACTGAAAACCAGGCTTTTAATTGGCATGTTGGAGTCAGTATTTAAAGAGGTGTGTAATGACAGCTAGAAGCGAGGCATCATGGGGCAGCAGTGACTTCACCTCCAGGTTAATCCTGCATTGGAATTGTGTGTATGCTACTGTTCCTGGCTCCCAGGAAACGTGTGTGGTTGCTGTTAGCGGAGGGGCAGATAGGGCTGCACTTAGATTACAGAGCTGCACTTAATATGCTGCATTAATCCTGCACTCCGATGCATCGATCCCTTCTTTCCCCTCCTCCTCCTTGGCCCCTGATCCACATTAACAAAGTTGGCGCCCAACCGCACTTCTCATCCTGCTTCCTCTGGTTTCCGTCTTGTTAGGTGCACATGAATAAAAATGTCACTTTGTCAATCCCATTTATGCTTACAAAGTGCCCCTCATGTGAACACCTGAGGATGAGACAGACAATTAACATTGAGCAATTCAATGCAACAAACATTTATTGAACCCCTGACTGTAATTGATCGAAGGTCCTGAGTCATTAACAAAATCGCTCTTGTGACTTTCACGACAAAGTCAAGGAGATTCTTCCCGTTAGCCATGTGAGTGTGTATTTATGTCTGCCAGTAGTGTCTAGGAAGTTTGGTGTCAATGAGTATATCTAGCGTAGGAGACCAGAATATGCCACCCCAAAAATATGCCTTTTAGCATAAAGATTATTTTGAACTGATTATTTCGAGAAACTGCAAACACAGGATTGAAAATGGAGTGGAAGTTACTCTTTTGCGAGGAAAATGTTCGCCTGTAAAGGAAATCTCCATTTTAATCTTCATCCCTCTCTGTACCAAGAAGAGAAAGATGATTCTAAATCCCTAGAGACTCTTATCAATGGAGAAGGCACCCTCATAAATCTGCATTAAAACTTTGCTCTTTTTCTTTTAATCATACCTTTCCTGAATACCTCCCCATTATTGGGCTTCCCTATGTCTTTCTTTGTTTCACTTGAAGATTATGTTTAAGCCAACTCTTTAAGGTTTACTCATTTCCCTGGAAATCCCCCATGCATACTTCTGTTTGTTTTCCTCTTGTTAATTTGTCTTCTATTACAGGGGTCCATCCCAGCCAAGAACAATGAAGGATGAAGAGTGAAAGGCATCTATAGAAACCTTGAAGAAACTTAGCTTATACTTAGTCTTTTTGCCTCAGTGTAACCATCAGCAAGCATTCAGACATTCAGCAGCCTAACCCATCCCCCCTAGGCAAATCTCCTTCAGATACAAGATCAGGACAACCCAAACAACCACCCCACCTTTGATCAAGGAATTTGTGAATTGCAAATGTCTAACAAGTCTCTTGCAGGAATCACTCCCCACCAGGGCTAACCTATGTGACACAAAGAAGCCCCACCATGGTAGCAGTCATGTGACTAACCCACCCATCTGCCTGCTGTCCATCACCTGACATCATCAGTACCTGCGCTTGCCTGCCCCTTTGTGATGATGTGGAAGCAGACCACCACCCAATCACCTTAATGATCTTCCCAGTCTAGGGGAATGGTTAAAAAGGACTGAACCACAAGCAACCAGAGGCCATTGCCTTGCTAGTGTCTGGTGTTGTCATGTGCTCTTTGAACCATGGCTGTCGCCGTGCTTCCTGGCTTTGGTCCCCCTCCCCCACCTTGGGGAGGTGAATCTTCTTTCTTCCTTCTCTTTCTCTCTCTAACTTACTTTTAAATTATATTTTCTTTCTTAACTTTTTTGTGTGTCACAATTCTTTGCAATCTACTTGGATCTCTGGGTTCCCAGCCCGGCACCTCCGGCTTGCCAGCCCCGGCAGTGCTACTGCGCCACGCCTTGCCTCTCCATTTTCCCTCACCCTGTCCAGCACCTTAACAAAGAGAAAATTACTTTTCCCTCCTACAGTACCTGCAAGAACCAAGAATTCTATAGTTCAAGTCTACTCAGGGGAGCATCAGCCTGCTGTCTGTCAACTTTCACTAATATTGGCTCTGGAGTTTCTCTGCTCTGATTTGATGGAAAGCTACAATAAGGGTGATTGTGGAGAGTATATTCCTAGTACAAAATTATTAAATTCATGGATTTTAGAATGGGAAAACCTAGTTATTCTATCTCTAGTCTTCATTTCACCCAGTCTACCAATCCTCAACCACTAAGCATCACTTTTTATACATGTATATGTATTTTTTTAGAAATCATCTATCAGTTAAATTACCTTAGTCATAGGTAATGCAGTATCAATTTTATAGTAGAATGGTGCATCACTGAGGGAAGATATATTTTTTGTTGTTGTTGTTGTTTGAGTCGAAGTCTCTCTGTTGCCCAGGCTGGAGTGCAGTGGCACTCTCACGGCCACCACAGCCTCGACCTGTGGGGTTCAGGCGGAGCCCTCTGCCTTAGCCTTACAAATAGCTGGAACTACAGGTCATGCTACCACGCCCGGCTTATTTTTTAATTTATTTTAGAGACAAGGTCTTACCAAGTCGCCCAGGCTGGTCTTGAACTCTTTTTTTTTTTTTGAGTTGGAGTCTCACTCTCGCCCAGACTGGAGTGCAGTGGCCGCTCCCGGCCACCGCAGCCTCGACCTGCTGGGCTCCGGCGATCCTTCCGCCTCAGCCTTCCGAGTAGCCAGAATTACAGGCACGCGCTACCACGCCCGGCTAATTTTTTTTTTGATTTATTGTAGAGATGAGGTCTCGCTTGCCCAGGCGCATCTCGAACCCACGGGCTCAG
>CAUYQG010107323.1:0-30787 GCA_963574415.1 Tarsius wallacei
CGCCTGTAGTTCCAGCTACTTGGAAGGCTGAGGCGGAAGGATCGCCGGAGCCCACCAGGTCGAGGTTGCGGTGACCGGGAGTGGCCACTGCAGTCCAGTCTGGGCTACAGAGTGAGACTCCAACCCAAAAAAAAAAAAAAAGAAATTGAGGTTTTGCTTCCAGAATCTCTATCCTGTTCCATTGGTCCATAGGCCTATTCTTGTACCAATACCAGGCTGTTTTGATTATTATAGCCTTATAGTAAAGTTTAAAGTCTGGAAGTGTGATACTTCCTGCTTTGTTTCTTTTGCTAAGGATTGTTTTGGCTATTCCTGGTCATTTATGTTTCCATATGAATGTCTGTATTGTCACTTCCAGGTCTGAGGAGAATGATGTTGGTAATTTAATGGATATTGCATTGAATTTGTAGATTGCCTGGGTAGGATGGATATCTTAACAATGTTGATTCTTCCTATCAATGATCACGGAATATTTTTCCATTGGCTTGTGTCATCTTTGATTTCTTTGATCAGTGTTTTGTAATTTTCTTTTTTTTTTAATCAATATTTTTTATTTTAACATTGTGGGGTACAGTTAAGGGTTAGGTATACAAATATGCATCGTTCAGGCACCCTTGTTGATAAGGGGTGTCTCCCCATCCCCAGACAGATATTGACTACTGTTAATTCCACCTCCCTTCCCCTCCCTCCCCACCACATATTTTCCCACCACTGTCAATCCTTTTCTCATAGTATTACGATAGAAGTTCAAGGTCCACTATATGAGTGAGAACATGTGATACTCAGATCTTTGTTTCTGTGAGAAATCACTCAGTATTATATAGACTCTAGTTCCATCCAGGTTGCTGCAAAATTCATGATTTTGTTCTTTTCTATGACTGCGTAGTATTCCATCGTGTATATGTACCACATTTTTTTAATCCAGTCATCTTTTGATGGACAGCATAGTTGGTTCCAGGTTCTTGCTATTGTGAACAATTGTGCGATGAACATACGTGTGCAGGTATCTTTTTTATAGAGTGATTTGAGTTCTTCAGGGTATATTCCTAGTAGGGGGATTACGGGGTCATATGGGAGGTCGCTATTTAGAGCTTTTAGGAATCGCCACACTGTTTTCCACAGAGGTTGCACTAGTATTCACTCCCACCAATAGTGTAGAAGTGTTCCCTTTTCACCACACCCTCTCCAGCAACTGTTATTTTTTGAGTTATTGATAATTGCCATTCTGACTGGAGTTAGGTGGTATCTCAGTGTGGTTTTGATTTGCATCACCTTGATGATTAGTGAGGTTGAACATTTCTTCATGTGTCTGTTGGCTGCTTGGATGTCTTTCTTTGAGAAGTGTCTGTTCATATCTTTTGCCCACTTTGTAATGGGGTTGTTTGTTTGTTTTTTTTCAGCACGTTTGAGTTCCTTGTAGATCTAAGATGGTAACTTAAGCCTTTGTCGGACCTGGAGTTGGCAAATACTTTTTCCCAGTCTGTGGACTGTTTTTTTTTTCAATTTTAAAGATGTGAGGTAGACTCACCTTTTGATGACAACATAGCAAGATTCCAGAAACACATGTAAGATGGGAGCTATATTATTGTGGCCATCTTTTGGAAAATACAGTTTGCCATTGTTAGCTTTTAGCTTTCTCAGGGCTGGTCTATTTCAGTTTTGTCCTATTTCCAGGTCATGGACCTCACTCCCAGGATGTGACCTTAAATCATGGTCTCTTAGGGATCTCAACTGAAGCCTACAGTGTTTACCAAATCCCTCCACCCTCGCAGGACTTGAAACCCATTCTCTCTTTTCCCAGTCCTGCAATCTTTTCTCCAGTTTCTTTCTCCAGAAGTACTACTGCTGCAGCTACTGAAATCTTTGCTCTACTCTTCAGCCTCCTTGATGTCATTTTCTTCTGAGCTTTCTGGAGCAATTGAAGACTTGGTCAATGATTTGAGGAGAATTTGTAGGCAGATTTTGGGGTTATTTCTCTGTGGTTCACTCTTCTCTGGATTTTGCGCCTCAAAACTTCATCTCAAAACCTTGGCAGTCATGACTCCACTCCTGGATCACAAATTGGAAAATACCTCAGGGAGAAAGCCTGGAAGAAGGTAGAGCTCCCCCACATGCTTCCTTTTTCTCGGCATCATAGTCCCTTAAGTCTGCCTGCATTGGTTACTCTCCCACGTGCTACAGCACAGCTTCATAAATCTTGCCCGGCTTTTACGGTTGTTTTCCTCTGGAGAGCTGGTCCTACACCAGTTTCTAAGTCATCGCCAGAAACAGAAGTCTTTCCTTTCTTTGCTTATTTGGTTATACATACAAACATTTGAGTCAGATTGGTCCCAAAACAACAATAAAATATAAAATGAAAATAATAATGAAACAACAAAAATAATTTGTGATCATGTTCATTAGGATTCAGAAAGAATCGGCATATTTATATGGTTGAGTTTTCCTATCCAAGAATACTGTATTCCTTATTATTATTTATATCTCTTAGTAATATTTTAACATTTTCTTTATACATTTCTGCACATTTCTTATTAAATTTAGGTCTGTGCATTTCATCTTTTTGTTTTATATGGAATGAAGATGGTTCTTTCATCATCTCTTCTAACTAGTTTTTGGGCTTTTTATATAAATGTTATTTATTTTCTATATTTTGGTTTTGTTTTTGTTTTTGAATTGGGGTCTCACTCTGTCTCCCAGGCTGGAGGGCAGTGGCACGCTCCTAGCCACTGCAGCCTCGATCTGCTGGGCTTAGGCGATCCTTCCACCTCAGTCTTCCAAGTAGCGGGAACTATAGGCACGTGCCACCATGCCCAGCTAATTTTTTGATTTATTGTAGAGATCAGGTCTTGCCAAGTTGCCCAGGCTAGTCTCGAACCTGTGGGTTCAGGCAATCCTCTCACCTCAGCCTCCTAAAGTGCTGGGATTATAGGCGTGAGCCACCATGCCCGGCCTAAGTATCTTTTTTTTTAATGTATTTGTTTGTTTATTTATTGAGTCAGGGTCTCACTGTGTTGCCCAAGCTGGAGTGCAGTGTCATGATCATGGCACACCACAGCCTCAACCTCTTGTGCTCAGGCAATCCTTCCACCTCTATCTCCGGAGTAGCTAAACTATAGGCATACACCACCACATCCAACTAATTTTGGTATTGTTTTAGGGATGAGGTCTCATTGTGCTGCCCAGGCTGACCTCAAACTCCTGGGCTCAAGCCATCCTCCTGCCTTGGTCCTCTAGAATGCTGGGATTAAAGGCATGAGCCACCATACCCAGTCTATAAGTGAGAATTATATTAAATTACCTGGTTTTCTTTAGGTTTGTTGGTTTTGTTTTGTTTGTTTTTTTAATGAGTTGTATTTTCTGGTTTTGAAAACTTGATAATATGCTCTCCAATCTGTTCCTTTTTGGGCAATACACAGAGTCTCTGACAAAAAAGAAAAAAACTGTAAAGACCTGGATTTGTTATCAATGTATGTTGAGTATTACATCAGTTAGCATTCTTGTTTGCAAGCAACAAAAGTCAACTCCTGAACAAAAAGGAAATATATGTAAGGACACCTGGGTCTTAGAATTCAGAAAAGGATATCAGGCCCCAATGGAGTGAGAGCCGCGAGCCGCAGCCAAGATACACACACACACACACACACACACACACACACACACGCACACACACGCACACACACACCGTATACCCTCGTCCACTGGCCCCAGAGTCCAAGTTCTCAAGTAATCATCTAAATAGCCAAGCAGGGGAATATCCTACACATACTAAATGTTGAAAAGTTTTACTTACATAGTAACAATTCTGCATTGCTACAGTATTTTTCATCTATATGTGATTCTTCATTGCTTTATCAAATATTCACTGAGTACCTACTATGTGCCAGGCAGTAATCTAGAGGTTGAGAATACAACAGTGAACTAACAAATGTAAATTGCGGTCTTACAACCCAGTGGTTAAAACAGTCATTAATTGTGTAATGTAATTTTAAACTATTATATTGTCCCTTCTCAAAAAGAAAGAAATCTCACCACATTTAAATGAGTCCTGATTGTCACTTGATTATTTTACTAAGTTAATAGTAGCATTAAGTTATGAGTGTTAAAAGATAACCCATGACATCCATATTAGTAGAATCTGGTTAATCAGCACACAAACAGAGAACTGGAAAATGATGAGGGGTTTGTCATGTTGATAAAATGATGTGTTATTTTCCTTTCGATTAGAGGGGGAAAGAGTGCCAAAAGAGATTGTGAGAGAATTCTTGGGAGTGAATTGTGACAGAAGATGGATTGCAGATAGATGTTTTAAGAGTGAAGTAATTTAGTGATCTCTTTCTTTCTATGTTATCAACTAATTCACACTGAGATTTCCTCTGCTATCACTTGGTGCTTTCCTGCCTGGCATATTTATTTCTGGAATTCATAATTCACTGCCATCCATTCTTACTGCTATCTGTTTTAAGGCTGAGAAGATTCTAGAGAATTAAGGATCAATCTCAAAAAGATGAAGATACACATTTTAAATCATGTAATTACTTCTTTTTTGTTTTCTCATTTGCCAATGACTATAATTTAAATCCTTTTCCACAAAAATCTGTATGACTCAACTTAAGCAGGCTTCTTTTGTGGGGAAATAAAGGGAGATTTTGTTTGTTTGTTTGTTTACTAATTGTGTTTGATCTTAATTAGCCCTACTTCTGTCATAATTAGGTTATTCAATAAAGCTCAGCTTGTTGGCAATATTGTCCTATTGCTTTCTGGGTTTTTTCTCTTCTCTTTAATTCACTGAAATCCCAAGAAAAAGTCTATGGCCTTTCTCAAATCACATAATTAAGAATTTGCACACCTAGGTTGCTCGTCTATTAGTCCTGTTATTCTTCCACCAAGTGGACAAAGTGTCTGGAGTTTATCTTTGTAGCCCACGCTCAGTGCAAGCTCATTTATTAGGAGGAGGAATGCTTTTTTGTTAGGCTTTTTTGTTAGCTTTCAAAGAAAGTACTTTACTTGAATTTGAGGAATGTTTAGCAGAGTAACTATTTTAATTTATATAAAAGAACATGCTCTCAACCTATTAAACATGAAAGCCACTGAAGGTAAGTAGTCCTAGGTAATTTCTGTGCAAGTATTGGTATTATAGAATGCTAAAGTTTCATCAAAACAAAATTCATGTTTTAGATTTATATTAGAAAAATTCATTTGCGCTGGATCAAAATAATAATTTTGATCACCAAAAATGTTCTAAAAGATACATTCATGTTATTAAGAAAACATGATAATGAAAACAGATAAACACCTGATAAAAGAATCCTTTCAAATGAATGTGTGGTTTATCTAGACTTCTTTTTAGTTTTTAGTGATAGTTTTATTTGGTCTGGTTAAGAAATTAAACATCATAGAACATACCTAATTGTTGTGTATTTTCTTCACGATTTTTTTTCTCATTCCAGATCAAAAATATAAGTAAACTGGCAGAAATCTTCAAAAACAGTACCTTACAGCTAAATGAGAAACTGGAAGACATAAAAAACCAAAGTGAATCAGAAGAAAAAATCAAACTTTTAATCAAAAAAGTGAAAAACTTTTTGTTAGGTAATTTTTTAAAAATATATGACTAGTTTTTGTTTCTTCCTTTTTAAATGCATATTCAAACATCATAACCAATTCCAAATTATATTAATTGGAAATGACATGCTTAAATCAGAAAAATGATGTACCCTTTGATTTTAAATTTCTTAATGAGAATAATCTCAAACCACCAACTCTGTGCCAAAAGATGATGGCTCTCTGTATAAGATTAATTTGGTAATAAATCCTAGAATTTAGTTAAAATTCCAAACACATGAACTTTATGTTAAAGTTATTAATTTTTTTTTTTATAAAAAGGAAAGTTCAACATGATAGCTGTGTCAGATTTCCTAACATCAAGATTCGGTAATTTTATTTGCTGACAGAGATAATATGAGATCAAGAAATGCCAGTTTTTGGTTAGTATATCACATACTGTAGTGAGGTGGCATCTGAACAATTGATCATAAATTATTATTGACTATATTCTAAGTCTTCTCTCACTGGCTTTCTATGACTGACCAAACGAATCTATTTGATTCATCATTTATTGTGCTTGAGAGAGGTTTGTTTTGAACTCCATAGAATTATTAAAGCTAAAAATCAAATACTAAAACTGGAAATTGACCTAAAACCTCACTCTCTGCAAATAATGCAGTTTGAGTACAACACTTTATGGAACTAATCTTAAGAGGCTTTTCCATAACCATTTTCCAAATTCAATAATTTAGCACTTTCCACATGAATTCATTGACAGTTGGGGTATTCATTGCAATATCTTCAATCACTTCATTAATCTATACAGTATGTATAAGAGACCTTTGTGACCAAGTTTTTTGTTGTTGTTTTTTGGGGTTTGTTTGTTTGTTTGTTTTCCTACCTTAATGTTTCTAGAAATTGTTTTGTTGCCTCTCCTATTCCTGATTTTCAAGATAAGAAACAATTAGGCAGAAATTACCTTTGAACAAAATAGTCAGTAAAAATGAATGAGGTAGGACCTGTCTACTAGAGATTTTATTTATTCAAAGGCAAATTTCCAGTGAGTTAGGTAGATGAATTGGTATAAACTGGACCCAGAATCAAGATTGGGTTGAATTGAGAAGCACTTTAGCTATTTCCACAGATACAAGCCAATTCAGGAATGAAAACAAAATCAAAATTGCCAAACTAGTTGCATGAAAATGGTGAAATATCTTAATGGTGAAATACGGTCCAGATGACTTGCTTTCTACCTAGTTCAGGGGGGTCAAAGAGCCTGTTCCCTTACTTGTTATTACTGAATAAATTTCAAATAAAAATGTATTTAATTAACTTGAGGAATTGAAAAAAATTCTATGTCCAGAGCATTATAACTAAAGGTACAGAGAACTATTGCTACAAGGAAGTATAGAGAAAGTCTTTTCCATACAAGAAGCTTTTTAATACTCAGGGTCCCAAAAGCCCTGGCAACCAGATAGCTTTCATGATTTTCAGTGTCCTCTGCCCACCCCTTCCCTCTCCTCTTGTCCTGGCTACAAAGCCCAAATAAAAATGATCATTACAGTAGATGGTGCTCATACTGTTCAGTTCTTCTTTAACCATCTTAATATTTTTCTTGAAATCTAAATGTCTTAATAACCAAGTTATGTGTCATTTCTCCTGAAAGTTCTGTACATAAAAATTTGAGCTGGGTGTGGTGGCTCATGCCTGTAATCCCAGCACTTTGGGAGGCTGAGGTTGCAGTAAGCTGTGATCATGCCACCGCACTCCAGCCTGGGTGACAGAGTGAGACCCCTGACTCAAAAAAAGAAATATCTCTAATCTTGTAATAAATGCCAATAAATATTTGATGAATGAATAAGTGACTGAATTAAATTCACCCTCTCTAGAGCTTTTTTTAAATAAAAAGTTACTAGTTCTTTAAAGAGGCAACTCCCTAATTCAAAGTTTGGTATTACTCTACTAAAAAAAAAAAAAATCTGTGTCACATTGTTTCAAAACCATTACAGAAAGTAAAATATTCCATTTATATGAAACAAAAAAGACTACAAAAAGGACACACACTAGTGTCATGTCACTCAAATGCTGAAAATATTTTGTGGCTCACAGTGTTTTTAGAACAAAGACTTAGTTCCTTAGCCTCTCATTTGGGACTTGGATGATCTGCTTCCATCCTTTCCAAACTTCTGCTCCTCCCATGTAGATACACCACCCTCCTCCCTAGAGTGACCTATGCAGTTTCTTGTATCACCCCGACCTTTTTGCAGCTTGGAATGCATCTTACCCCTCCGCACACCACAGTCTCCACAAGTTAAACCTGCTGCCCTCCAAGACCCAATTCAAATGCATCTGAAGTCCTTCCTGACATATTTTTTCCTTCCACTGAATTCCACAGCATTTTGCCTTGTAGTTATCACATCTGTCGCCATCTGGTCAATATTTGTATATAGTGTTTTATAGGTCCTCACTTGGTGGGAAACCACTTGAGGATAAAATCCATGTCTAGTTCATCTCTAACTCCCTATGGGACTTATCATCATGACTTATGCCTAATAGGTGTTCAGCAAGCAGCTGGAGAGTGATAAAGGTTGTCACTCCAAACTCTAACAGGCCACCTTCCATTTCAGTTCTCAGTGGGACCAGTTTTATTTTTCTGACAAGCAGGGCATTGATGTATTTGAATGTTTATTTATAGCATGTTATTTACATGTTATTTTACTCTGTACTGTATCATTCCCATCGCAAAATAGGCCTTTGAGTGGTAGTATTGGGTATAGTTATCCAATTACATAGATGAGCAAAAATTGTGAGCCTTTTTAATATTATGGAGAACCAGAACCAAATTTTGTTGACTTCAAACCCATTGCTTCATGGTCCCATTGTCTCATGCATTGTGTTTAATTTTTTAAAATTAATTTTTTTTTTGAGTTGAGGTCTTACTCTGTCTCCCAGGCTGGAGTGCAGTGGCACGATCATGGTTCACCACAGTCTCGACCTCCTGGACTCAGGCAATCCTTGCGCCTCTGCCTCCCGAGTAGCTGGGACTACAGGCATGCACCACCACATCCAACTAATTTTTGCAATTTTTGTCGGGATAAGGTCTCACTATGTTGATCTCGAACTCCTGGCTTAAGCAATCCTCTTGCCTCAGCCTCTCAAAGTGCTAGGATTATAATTGTGAGTCACCACACTCAGCCAAATGTGTTTAAATTTTAACAGCTGGCATCTAAACTTTTTAATTGCTTCTGAATATCTACTTATAATAAATAATTCTCAGTCGGACATTTTGTAGAATATACACACTGTTCTAAGTTTTTTATTTTTCCAACAAGCCTTTGTTCAGCAAATATTCAACATAACACAAGCAATATTTCGTCCAGAGAGAGGAGACTGTTGAGGATAAAAAGAATCTATGGGACATCTACAATGTAAGCCCTGTATTCTGGAGTCACATAATTAAACACAAGTACATTTGATTTTAGTTTGTTGTAATTATATTGATAAGATACAGTATTTGTTAAGGGGATGCTGTTACCTAAAACCCACCTTCTTATTTAAGAGGAAAACGTGCCTCCAGAAGACATAGAGAAGGTTGCGAATGGTGGACTTGACATTCACTTACCAATACCATCACAAAATCTAACCAATGGACTTGATGCAATACGGAAACTTATGCAACTCTGTGAGGACTTCAGGGCAGATGAGAATAGGCTAAATAAAGCAGCGGATGGAGCCCAAAAGCTTTTGGTGAAGGCCAAATTAGCTGAGTAAGTGCAGTATTTATATGCTTATCTTGCTCTGACAGAACATCTGCTAAAAGGCCATCTGAAAAATATTTGCCTAGGGAGTTATAATGTTCAAGAGAAATTATCGTCCAATAGTTCAGTGTCCAAATTGAGAATGAGCTCTCTTTGCAGGTGCCCCAGGGAGCTGGGCAACTGGGAGGCAGTGTGCGGGGATGCTGGCTTCCTGTTTTGCTTAGATTCAAAATGCTTTTCCAGTGGTCTTATACCTCTTTATGTCAATGTATACCAATAAATGCCATATACTAACTATATATCAGTATTTTAACAGGTGGTTGGAATATCGGTGTATTTTTCCCTTCTTTGCCTGTTTTTGGTACTTTCTATGTTTACTACAATAAGCAGTACTTTCAAAATCTAAATTGAAGAAAAAAGACTACAGTAAAAAGGTTTGATGGTAGGAAATAGAAGAAATGGACACTTGTGCCCTGGGAATACTACAAGACTAAAATGGTATATAGAGCGTACAGAGTCAAATAACTTTTGCCTCCTTTTGCCCTGTTGACTCAATCAAGCAAAAAAGGAAAAGCTATCTTGATATTTTATGAGCATGGAGTGGGTCAGAATTCTTGGGTCTGTTGGCTGGCAGTAACATCATCAGCACCCGCCATCATTGTTGGGTGCTCAGCAGAGTTGAGACCTGAGCCTTCCTCACTGTCTCATCATCCACTTGTACAAATAACATGTACCAGACTCCTCTGAAAGTCCAACCCCTTCCAGGTTTAATATTTAAAACTGGGAAGATTAAGTAGCTGCAGTACAATCACTTAGCAATTAAAAATGATGTTAGGCCAGGAGGAGTGGCACACGCCATTAATCCCAGCACTTTGGAAGGCTGAGGCAAAAGGGTTGCTTGAGCCCAAGAGTTCATGACCAGCCTGGGCAACATAGCAAGACCGCGTCTCTACAAAAAAAAAAGTTTTTTTTTTAATTGACTGGATTGTGCCACTGCACTCCAGTCTGGGAGAGACCCCGACTCAAAAAAACAAAATAAAATAAATATGATGTTGAAGAAAGATTTTTAAATAACATACAGGAATTCTTACAATGCAATATTAATGCTTTTTTAAAAGCAGGTAACAGATTATACATGAAAGAGGATCTCAATCAGGAAAAAAATATTACAGGACAAACATCTTATAGAATATGCCAATATCTTAAAAGGTGACAGGATTACTAATAAGTGTTTGCCTTTTTTACATTTTTTTTTTTTGTACTTCCTAAATTTGCTATAATAAGTAGTAGTACATTGAAAGTCTAAAGGTAAAAAGAATACAATAAAAAAATATGGTGGCGAGGAATGAGGAATAGAAAAAATGGATACTGGTACCCCAGGAATGTTGCAGAAATGAAAGTTGGGGTGGGGGTGGGTATTGTGTATGATGAAAGAAGACTCCAGAATTTTAGAAAGGGAAAAGACAACTACCACTGAGGGGGAAAGATGGGTTGGATGGGGACAGGACTATTTTCCAATTTCACTAACTCCGCTCTGGGAACACGCATTTCTCATGATGCTTCTGCAAAGGTCTGTCTAATACTTCACTCTCTCGGTGCCTTCTTCGCATGGTGGTTTTGAGCCCATAGATCTAAGTATCTGGTGAATGTCGACTTGAGGTGAGCTCCTTTCTGCAAAACTGACTGTATCACTTGGAATGCTTGTGATTTTAACCTCTGACTGGGCCCCTGAGTGGCTGGAATGTCAGTGAAGCTTAAATAACCCTGAATAAACACAGCCTGAAAATGCAGGGCCTTTAGTCCTCTCTTTTCTCTCTGTGGGGCTTCTTGACTCTCCCACTCCTCACTCCAATAAACATTTAGAAAACAGTGCTTATATTTGAAAAATTAGGGAACTGGAATTGGCTGTGGATGGTTTTTATGTACAAAGACTGACAGTTATATGCTCTAAAAACCTCTCTGTTTATGACAAATCAAAAAGAAGACCTATATCCTTAATTTTCATATGTGGTGAAATCTGTATCTACTGGGGGTGTGTGTGTGTGTGTGTGTGTGTGTGTGTGTGTGTGTGTGTGTGTATGTTGACTGGCATTTAAATATACCTATTTCTCAAAATGAAAACTTCAGCTCTTTTGCTCAAGACTAATTTAAATTTACTTTATAAATAATTCAGTAAAGTTTTTGGTTGAGTCAAATGAACTCTCTTAAGGTGAAATAAATGAATAATTGTATATTTATCTAATCTGATATGTTAATATCTTACCTTAGGAAAGCAGAAAATGTTCTATCAAATCTTGACAAAATGTTGAACAAGTTGCAACAAGCTCAGATCACTCAAGGGTGGGCTAACTCTACTATCACACAGCTGACTGCTGAGATAACAAAAATAAAAAAGAATGTCCTGCAGGTATGTCCCTGTCTTCTTAGAAACTAACTTGAAATAGATTTTGAGGGTAGAAACAGCACAGTAATTTTAATGTATGTCAAAGTCATGCTAGCCTTATCTTTCTGATGGGATTATATAAGGATAAAATTAAGATTTTGGTAGGATTATGCATTTACTTACGGTTCTATATTAATGTTAGTAGTATTGCTTCATTAATGTTGGCAGTTTTATGCATTTATTTAATGGTTCTTTTTTTTAAGTTTTGAAACAAAGTTTATTAGTGGGAGACATGCCCGAGCTGGCTTGGGTAAGAGAACTGCCTATTTAATGTTCTACCGTGCCCCTCCTCAAATCATTTTATCAATTGCATCCAATTTGGGGTTCACACCAAGGCAAGTGCTACAACCAGCTTGTAAATGGGGAAACTGAGATTCAGGAAGGTTAAGTGACTTGCCTAAGGTCACACAGGTAATTAATGGTAGATATGAGGCCAAAGCTCATCCCTTTTGATACCAGGAAAGGAATATATTTTTTAAAACTCACAAACCAAAGAAATAGAGTTAATTGCCACAGGAATTTTTAAACTAAATTTGCATGAAATCTCTTCAGAATATCCTAAAGCTGAAAGAATATCTCATCCAAAGGAATGTGTTCCACTCAGAGTTCATGGAAGGAAGACCACATTAAATCCATGTGAGGGCCCAGAGAGAGAAAGCCTGGAGCTCCCCAGGCCCTATTCCCATGGTGTCAAGTCTGTTGCTCCAAGGCTCCATCCTCTGTCATATCCCCTTCCTTACAGCTTGTAAGTTAGTCTCTATTCTTCAGCTGTGTTTTATATATCTATACATGCATCTTCAGAGAAAAAACAGAGAGTGAAAGAACAGGAAGTAGTGCACCAGAAAATAAAAGGGTTGGATATGAAGAGGTTGCATATATAGGGTGGTAAAAACAGAAGGCCCCCAGGTTTTCCCCTTCTAGGCTGCCACAGGTCATAGTATCTATGGATGCTTATGCACTACAATGGTACAAAGCTGAATAGTTGCACCAGAGACTATAGGGATCACGAGGTGTAAAATATTTACTGTCTGGCTCTTTATAGAAAAAATTGCAGGCTTTTGCTCTAGAAAAACTCCCACAAATACTATGGCACAGGTAGGGACTTCCATTTCTAAAAATATGGCTGACTAAGGAATCCCCCCAGCAGAAAAAAACAAAACAAAACAAAAACTAAAAAGTTAGATAGGATATTTAATTTTTTTATGCACAGTTGAATTAGTAAGAGATTTTAGATATCCTAAGAGGTCAAGAATGACAAGAAAGCAAGACACTAGAGGTAATTAAGCACTGACCTGACAGCAGGCAGTAGGTATCTGCCAACCCCTGGTACATTAGACCCTTGGGTTTTAATGATTACCATGCATCACAGCCAGAAAACAAAGCTGTGCAAGGTGGAACAAGACTGCCATGAAGAGTTGGGACCCCAAAAATCAAAACCCTCAGTGAAATGTTAAACTAACACACACACACACACACACACACACACACACACACAGAGCCAATAGAGAAACTTGCCTCTGGGTAGAGGAAGCAAAGTCTCCATTAAGATTTGCTAACCACAAGCTGGTTCTCACAGAAGCTTAAGGCTAGAATTCACAACACCCAAGCTAAAAAAAGTGTCACTTGAAATAGTTCTGAGTTGGTAGCACTTGCCTAAAAGAAGCAAACAAAGATCCCCTCCAAAGGAGATTTATAGAACCTTAGAAACTAGTCTTTAAGAATTTATCACAAACACATAAAGAAATAAACTGCCTTAAACAAAAGCCATCAAAAATAATGAGCAATAGAATCAGGATGCAAGAGACAGTGGATTATTATTGGATATAGAATATAAAATAAGAATATTTACTATGTTTAAGAAAACCCAGGAAGGTATGAAAGCATGGCCAACAAACAAAAGACAAGAGCTAACAAGTAACGAGTTTTATTGGAAAAATATTCAAATGGGACTTTTAAATATGATCAATAAAGTCACTGGAATGAGAAACACATATAAAATGCTATTATTATTTGCAAGGGGAAAATATTAGAGCCCTATAACAGCTGGAGAATAGAAAAATAAATTGTTGTATATTCAAAAACAGAATACTTTAAGTTGGTTTAAAAAATGAATGAACTAGAGCTATATAGATTACTTTAAATAACTGGCACAAGCTGGGCATGGTGTCTCACGCCTATAATCCCAGTACTTTGGGAGATGGAGGCAAGAGGATTGCCTGAGCCCGGAGGTTCAAGGCCAGCCTGGGCAACTTGGCGTGATCTCGTCTCAACAATAAATCAAAAAAATTAGCCAGGCATGGTGGTGCATGCCTGTGGTTCCAGCTACTTGTAAAGCTGGGGCATAAGGATCACCTGAGCCCAGCAGGTTAAGTCCGTGGTGGCCATGAGAATAGGATTATAGGTATGAGCCATTATGCCTAGCCCATGCTTTATTCTTAAATTGGTTGGTGGGTACATAAGTATATGTTATATTATTTAGACCCTTTTGTGTGTCTTTAATATTTTATTATAACACTTTTATAAATGCGACAGAAAAAGCAAGGTATTATTTTCTCATCCTTTACATCCAGCTTATTTTTTTTTTTTGAGGGATTAATATATAATTTAATTTCTTGTTTGTTTCATAAAGAGATTTTTTTTATTCTTTCTTTTCTTTAAATCAATAACAGGCTGAAAACCAAGCCAAAAACATGAAAAATGAGCTGGACTTAGCAAAGCCGCAGTCAGAGCTGGAAAAGGAACTTTCCCTGCTACGGACCAAGTTGCAAAGGAACCAAGAGCAAGCTGTCGGTGTGAGAGTTCAGGCTGAATCTGCCCAACACCAGGCTGGGAACGCAGAGAAGGTCATTATTCCTACCACTACCACTGAGAGCAGACAAGCAGAGCTTTCACCCCATATTTTTATGCCATTTCTCAGAATTTCCTTTAGGAGTGGTCCATGAGTCAGTGGTATATGTTGTAGATATTCCGATGCACAAAAGATCTTGTGTAGCACAAGGCTGTCTTCGTGGAAAGCAGAAGTCCCTGGCCCAATCAAGCTGAACTGTTTCCTCCCTCATCTACTCATTCTATTATTCTTTGTGGTGTCTGGGTCAAACAGTCCATAATTCAAATTTGCCCTGAACTTCCAAACTTCCATAATTTGTGTCTTTTATCTATATTGTATGTATTTGTCCTTTACTTTGATTCAATCATGTTACATATTTTTAAAAACAATAAATGAAAGTCACCTGCCAAAGAGACCAGATCAAGTTACAAAAATCAGAGTGAGTTAATTAAATGGTTGTAGAAAGTGGCCCATTAATTTAGGTTGCTGAAAGAAGCTATCAACTCATTTTCTTATCAAGAAATCATTGGTTGGTCACATGAATATAGTAGCTTAAACAAAAGAAAAATGTTAGTGTTTTTACAATTGGTCTGTTTCCTTACTTTTAATTCCTAATGTGCTGGTAGGTTTTCCACTTGAGAGTCGAGAACACTCTCTGTGGAACAGAGATTGAGGAAGGTACTTTCTACTCATCCTCTTCTCACTTCCATGTCTTATTTCTGGGTCTGCTTAACCTTCTGCGTTGTCAACCACACATTCTATTTTCAAAGGAGATCTTCATACAAACAATTTCTACTTCCCTTCCTGCCTCATTTCTCTCTTACCTTTTTGCCAACCAAATAATGCTTCCTTGCTGCTTCTAAATCTCCATCACTCACTCTGCCCTTCGTTTTACATGTACAACTGATTGACCCAACTGAACCGGGGATTTGTCAAGGACGGGATTATGTCATTTCTGTCTTCTGTATCTTCCGCCTTAACACGGTACAGAGTGAACAATTAGTGCCTCATAAGTAGTTGCCTTAACATGTAATAGTGATTGATACTTTGTGACAAGGTTTTATTTTTCATGAAACTGAGTTTTGTTTTGTTTTTTTCCAACCTGAAAAAACAAATATGCTCAGTTGGGGCGGGGGGGAAGCCCGTTGGAAACATCAGAGTGACTCAAACGTATTGACTAGATTGTGGCTTCTGCTATATTCCCTTTACTAATGGCAATAGGAGAATCATCATGCATATGTACATGCTTTCTAAATACTTTCTGGTGATGGGAATGTTGTTCTGTTACAGGAGTTTGTTGAGCTGAAAAAACAACATGATCTTCTTCAATATAAGACAAGCTCTAAAGGACTGACAAAGGAGACACTAGAAAAAGTTAAACAGCTAAAAGACGCTGCAGAAAAACTGGCTGGAGATACAGAGGACAAGCTAAGGAGAATAACAGGTAACTATTCTTTAACCCACTCTGCCAATTTGACAGCAATATCATAGCACTTTACCTTACTAGTAGAATTTATGCCAACTTCAATTTATCATTAACACAGTTTGACCACATATGAATCCACTGAGGAAGTAGGAATTCATCTTGTGTTTGGGGTACGAGGGAGTAACAAACCTCTTGCATCGATTTTCCTAGAAATATATAATATATAAATATATATTAATAAGCAACTGTCCTGCATTAATCAAAACAAACTGAGATGTCCTTTGGCCGCCTTGAATGTCCTTTTTCCTAACTCAATGTTCTCAACTGGAGGTGAGATATCTGAAGACATTTTTGCTTGTCATCCTAGAAGGAACTACCAGCATGTAGTGGGAAGAGTCCAGAGATGGTGCTGAATATCCTACAATGCACAGGACAGCTGCCCATGACAAACAATTATCCTGTCTCAAATGACAACAGTGCCAAGATTGAAAAACCCTGTCATGACCTTTCTTGTTATTTTTCCTCTCGTTCAAATAACTCTTTTGGGGTCAGTATGATCTAGACTCTAAAGCAGTAGTTCATCTAGCACAGATCTTTGGATAGCAATCCAGAAGGAATCATATTTACACAAGGGGTTTTATTTTGTTTTGTTTGTTATTTCTTGTTGTTTTTTTTTTAAATTTTTTTATTTTAAAGACATGGCTAGGCTTGGTGGCTCAGCCTGTAATCCCAGCACTTTGGGAGGCTGAGGTAAGTGGATTGCCTGAGCCCGCGGGTTCGAGACCAGCCCAGGCAACTTGGCGAGACCTCATCTCTACAATAAATCAAAAATTTGCTGGTCATGGTAGTGCATGCCTGTAGTTCTGGCTACTTGGAAAGCTGAGGCGGAAGGATCACTGGAGCCCAGCAGGTCAACGCTGGGTTGGCAGTGAGCATGCCACTGCACTCCAGCTTGGGTGACAGAGTGAGACTCCAACTCAATAAAGAAAGGAAGAATGGAAGGGAGGGGGAGAGGGAGGAAGATAGATGTGGGGTACAACTCAGGGTTAGGTATACAAATGTTCATAACGCAGATAACCTTGTTGATGGGGTGTGCCCCCACCCCGCAGTTTCCCACTACTGTTAATACCTTTCTTATTGTTTTATGATAATTGTTCAAGGTCCACTTATGAATGAGAACATGTGGCACTCAGTTCTTTGTTTCTGCAGTAGATCACTCAGTATTATAGACTCTAAGTCCATCCAAGTTGCTGCAAAGTTCATAATTTTATCCTTCTTTATGGCTGTGTAATATTCCACTGCAATAAACATGTGCGTGCAGGTATCTTTTTCACAGAGTGACTTGAGTTCCACCAGGTATATTCCCCGAAGGGAGATTGCTGGGGTGTCTGGAAGGTTGATTTTTAGATCTTTTAGGAGTCGCCAAACTGTTTTCCACAAAGGTTATGCTAGTTTACACTCCCAAAACAATGCAGAAGTATTCCCTTTTCCCCACATCCTCTCCAGCATCCGGTGTTTTTTGAGTTATTGATGATGGGTATTCTGACTAGAGTTAGGTGGTATCTCAGTGTGGTTTTAATTTTCATTTCTTTGCTGACTAGTGAAGCTGAGCATTTTTTCATGTATCTGTTGGTTGCTCGTATGTCTTCTTTTGAGAAGTGTCTATTCATATCTTTTGCCCACTTTGTAAGGGGACTGTTTGTTTTTTTCTTTTTGGCACATTTCAGTTACTTGTAGATCCTAGATGTTAGATCTTTGTCAGATATACAGTTGGCAAATATTTTTTCCCAGTCTGTGTGCTGTCTCCCTACTTTCTTGATGGTTTCTTTGGCTTTGCAGAAGCTTGTCAGTTTGATGAGGTCCCACTTAGACAAAGGGTTTTTATTACAGTGGATATTTTGATTCCACATTTTGATGATAAAGTAAGCAAACATAGAATAGGTGAAATCAGAAAGTTATCAGAATCTTTTTTCTACAATGGATATTTATGACTTTTCTGGAAAATCATGTCCTTAACTACCTCTAAACTATCAAGAAATAGCAAATATGAGTGTATAGTTTTACTCTTAGTTGTACTTATTGTCTCCCCAGACTTTAAAACTAATTGTATTCATTAAAAATGTAAATAACTCTCCAAATATTAAAATAACCCAAAGGCCTCACTTATAAATACTTGTTATAAAATGAGTCTTGGCCTTATGACCACTTATATCATCACTATGACATGAAAAAAATGAAAATGCAACATCAATATGGCTCAAAGTCAGGAAAAATACATACCAAACTGCTAACATTTGTTATCCCTGGGGAGGTAGTGGGAGTAGAGGGGAAATCATTGCTTTTTACATTTACACAATTGTTTTCAAAGCAGCAGAGTTATGGGTAGTATTTGTTTTTCATTTTTAAGCATTTTCCTTGATTTTTTAAAGGAAATACTAAGGAAAGATTCAGAAAACAAAACAAAACAAAAAACCCTTACATTCTATAGATGACTCCATGAAAATTACTTTCCATTATCTCAGTTCTTGGTCCTTACTATGGGAGCAAAAACTTAGGGAGACTATTTCTGTCCTGTGTTTTATGTCAGAGTCCAAATTGTTTCTGCTGATCCCCATTGGCTAAAACTTTTCCGTTTTGGAAATTAGATTGGAAAAGAAGTTTAAGTTAGAGAACTTCTCAGAGAGGTCTAAAATAATGCAGGCTACTGCTTTTTCTCTTTTCACTTTAATGCTGTTTTCACAACTCAACAAGACAGAAAAATGAGACATTGACTTGTCTATCTTCCCCATGCTGCCACTTGAGGAAGGGAGGAACCATAAGGGCTATGCTCTGTTCCCATCTGGTAGGAAGGGATGGCCCTGGGAAACCAGGAAGGAGCCCTTGGCAGCACCAATGTCCAGAGAGTGGGGGATGGACCCTAGCCTGCAGCCCAGGTCCCTCCACAGAACTTTGTCGGTAGGTGTTCCCACAAGAAACAGAAAGAACACTGTAATTCTGGATAATGTATTTATAAGTGGAGTTGTCTCAGGTATCTATTGACTGTATGACAAACCACCCCAACAGTAATGGCTTAAACAACCACCATTTCTTATTTGTCTGTGGGCTGCCTGGGCGGTTCTTCTGCAGGTCTCACCTAGGTTATTCAAGCAGCTGCAGTTGGCTGATGGCTCTGTGGGCAGATCTGCCAGGGGCTGGGCTTGGCTGAGATGCTGGTATTCTCTTGGCATGGTCTGTTATCCTGGGCTGTTTCACAGCATGATGCTTCAGGGCATCATGGTGAGAAAGGAAGATGGTCTTGATGTCCTGAAACATCATTTCTTCCACTTTCCATTGGTCAAAACAACTTGTAAAGTCAGCCAAGGTTGATAGGCATGGGGGTAGGAAGAGGTAAGTAGATTCTACTTTTTTGATGGGAGGAACTACAAAGCATGCATAAGAATTAAGGGAATCAGCTGAGGGTATGGTAGTACTGCGTGACCAGCATCAGTGAGAAGCCCTTGGCATTTCTAGACCTGCAGGGGCCAAGGAAGCAGGAATGTTACCAGAGCCCTGTGAACACTTGAGAGTTATGGAAGAGGCCACCTCACAGGAGTTGGAGCTGAGGGATGGAGAAACCAGATCCTGGTGCTTAACTGGAATGGAGACAGTTCACTCTTCCCACCCTCTGATCACTTGTCAGCACCATCCACTGACCAAGTGTGAATGAAAGCCAGAGGTCAAGTTTGCCGGGTGGTGTTATCCATGGAGGGTAGCTTTCCAGAACACTGAACAGGATAGAGAATGGGGCTGGAGAATAAGAGAAATGACGAGTAACCAGCTCGATCATATTAACTTACCTAGTGGAAACACGGGGATGTGTTTTTCTTTTAGTCCAAATATACTTCCAATGTTGAATCCCCTTTTCAATCTCAAATGACCTATGGTTGTAAGTCTCTAGCGACAGAACATACACCACCATCCACAGCAGCTCCTTAGTCTTCGAACAGCCATGACTACTAGAGAGTTCTTTCTATTCAGACAAAAATCTTCTTTCATGGAGCTTGACTTGCTAGTTTTCATTTTATTTCCTCAAAATGACAAAGAGCACATTTACTCTGCTTTCCTACGCTGGCCCTTCAAATACTTAAAAATAGCTACGTTGCCATGCCCTGAATCGTCTTTTCTCCATATGAAACAGCACCAGCTAATTCAATATTTATTCCCAGGATAGTTTTAAATTTCTTCAGCAATCTCTTTCCTCTTAACACATGTTAGTTTGGCAGTTATTCCAGACCAGCTCATATTCAAGTGTGATCTGACCAAGTGAAGTGGGACACTTACCTTCTTTCTTCCAGAAGTTCCACATCTATCCAAGGAGAGGTGGTCAAAAGACCTCACTGTTAACTGTAGCTCTCTACACCTCTTCTATCTACTACTCTCTGGGCTCTTTTTCAAGGTTTACTAGAATTCCCAGATATTTATCAAATGATCAATGAATATGTGAGTGGATGGATAGGTCGAAGGATAGATGGATTGATGGATCAACAGATGGATAAAAGTGAAGCCAAGGAAGGGATTACTTTCCTTTTACTGTTTAGGACCTTTGATATCGTCAGGGAAGAAGAATGAAGAAATGAAAATATCAGTCCTTTTCTCTGAAAGACTGGAAAACACCAAAGTGAAAACACATTTTAAAATGAAGCTAAAATAATAACACATTTTTGGAAATATAGCACTTTAGCAAATTCAGTCAGACAGGCTATTATCTATCTTTTCCTTTCTAATGACTTCTAACCTACTACAGGCTCACCCTGACAAATGTCATTAGATATAAAAACCTTTAGACAAAAATATCAATTTGCTCTGATTTATATGAAAACCTTGCAAAGCCTGGTGAAATAATGGCTTATCCATTGAATGGAAACACAAAACTCAATATATTTTTAAGAGATACAACACCCCCCCTCCCCCCGTGTTTGGTATAATGTGGCTATCAGGAGGAAGCTATCAAATGGAAATATATCATTCTTTTGTTTTCTTCTTTCAGATTTAGAAAAGAAGATCCAAGATTTGAACCTAAGTAGACAAGAAAAAGCTGATCAACTGAAACAATTGGAAGATCAAGCTGTTGCCATTAAAAACGAAATAGTTGAACAGGAAAATAAGTATACTGCCTGCTATAGCTAGGCAGAGTTCAAGTGCAAATGCTTGTGCCTTTGTTTCTGGCTTCTGATGCACAAGTCCAAAGAGCTGTTCTGATCTTGTGAAATTCTATCAGGCTTTCTACCTTCTCATCCCCACAGCCTCTCTAAACTACAGATCTGCTCAGTGTGGCTGGACTGAGAAACTGACCCAGAAAATGCCACTTCATAATAGAAGGAGAGAAGTAAGCAGATTGTGTCTGTTTCAAAAAATCTTTCCTCTTGCCTCTTTTTCTCTTTCATAACTTAAAAATAATTAGTTACACATGACAAGTAAAAATGTAAATAAGTACTCTATTGACTAATAATCATTTCAGTCAAATGAACCTAAACATTAAACAAATATCTCCACTACTAGACCGGGTGATACATACGAATGGCATGTACTAGATTGTCCTTTATTTTATATTTATTTGGATCTGCTTTCATCTGGAAAACTATTATTCTATTCAGAATAAAATGCACATAATTCAAAATATAACTTGCTTTTATACTCATTTTCCCACATACTCATTCTCTCAACCAGAGGGTTCTGTTTTCCCCAATGGCATTAGAACAATAGTCAAACAGATAAATATTGAGTTACTTTTCCTAATTTGTCTGTGGGTATTTTTGCTGTAAAATCTATTTATTTTTAAAAGACTAGCAATTGTGTTCTTATTGTTTAGTATAAAAGATTGGACTGTCTCATTTCACAATGAGTCTATGAATTCACATTAACTTTTTATGCATGCATGATTTATAATAGAGTGCATTGCTTTTGTTTGTGAAAGCTCTCCTTCAGAGGGATTATTCTAAGAGAGTTTGGCCCCACACTTTTGAATTAGAAATAATATACATCAACATTGATGTATGAAAGAGGAAGATCAGCTGGAGCATTTCTATTAAGGACTGACATAAAAAATGAGTTTGAAAATTCAACAAAAGGGCTTTAGGATTATATCTAAATATGAAAATTCTTCAAGTATAGGCTAGTAAAGAAAATTGCAGTCGGGCATGGTGGTTCGTTCATGACTGTAATCCCAGCACTTTGGGAGGCTGAGGCAAGAGTTCAAGACCAGCCTGAGCAACATAGCAAGACCTCATCTCTACAAAAAAAAAAAAAAAAAAAAAAGAAGAAGAAGAAGAAGAAGAAAAGAAAAAGAAAATTGCAGAATCTATTTCCCTGGACATCCCAAAGAATAGAAGGAAACTTTTCTACAGGAAGACCACCCCAGAAATCTCTCTTGAAGGAAGCAATTATAACAAACTTTTGCAAACTCCACCAATGAATGGTGCATAAAATGACACAGAGAGAAAACTACAGCTGTCACAAAGTCTCAGTTCTTTGATCCAACATAGAGAGTGAAACACACTTCAGCTTTCCCATCCGGATACTGACTTTCAACTTTGTACAAATGATAGACAATTTGACAAGCATGGTTTTTTTGTTTGCAATAGCAACATTCAATTGTTCTTCCTTTTCAGTGATCAGAGACTATACAAGTAATAGACCAGGGGGTGTGGGAATGATTAAAGAGAGAATAGTTTCTATCTGCTGACTGGGAGGACTAACTGGCTGTTGAGTTCTAGAGAAGCAGAAAAATCCCCAGTCTTTAGAAAAGCACGCTTATCTGGGGAATCAAGTGAAAATGCAAGATAAACTCCTTATCTTAGGAGACTCCTGGGCATTGCAATTTGACAGAACTATGGGATGTACTTTGAAAACATTGCATTTACATATGTTTGCACTTTCTAAACTTTGGTGTTTAAAATCATAAGCTCTAGTTATTTCTTAAAATGTATGTGAAAAATCTTATTACTCAGTGATGTCAGATAAATCATTCTGACATCTATTACTTGCTATATCCTTTGTTCAAGATGCTACCAAGGCAAGATTCAGTAAAATAGCAGCTTTGTTTCTTTTCTTTTTCTTTTTCTTTTTTTCTTTTTTTTTGAGACAAGGTTTCACTCTGTTGCCCAGGCTGGAGTGCAGTGGCACAATCCTGGCTCACCACAGCCTTGGTCTCCTGGCCTCAAGTGATCCTCTCATCTGAACCTCCCGAGTAGCTGGGACTACAGGTGTGTGCCACAATGCCCGGTTAATTTTTTGATTTTTCTGTAAAGACACAGTCTCATTTTGTTGCCCAGACTGATCTCAAACTCTTGAGCTCAAGCAATTCTCCGGTCTCGGCCTCCCAAAGTACTGGTATGAGCTACTGCACCTGGCTTGGCATCTTTTATACATTGCAAAGTAATTGTGGAATGTATATCAATCCAAAGACCCAGTAATTCCACTGCTGAACCTATATATTAAGAAAATAATTTAAAAGACGGAGGTGGAAAGCCTTGTTGCTAATTCTTTGCAGCATTCCTTATATTAAAAATGCAAAAAATCTAACTAACAGTAAAAAAAATTAAATATTATGATTTTACCAGTCTGAGTCTCGGATGAAAACCCTAGAAACCAACAGCAGCTTATTAAGCAGAAAGGAATTTAAAGGATATCTGACAGAACACAAAAGTGAAGAAATGACTGGAGAAAAAGGAAATAAAGATAACTATGCATCTGGGAATATTTCCAAGATCACACTTCGGTACGCTCAGGTCAGGAGGCCAACAATGACCCCCATGAACACTCTCCAGTATCCCAGTAACTTGCAACTGTCCCTGTGTCCTGTGTCACTGTCTCATGACTCAGCGTCCCCAGCAGGAGCATCTGGTTGGCTGAGCCCCTCCCTCTGTCCTGGGTGCCATGGGGTAAGTAGAAACATCTGCCCCTTGTGGCTTTGACTTTAGGAAGGGAGTTTTGCCTCTATCTCTCTTTGAATCCTCCACCATAGGAAGGATTTTGATGCCAGGCATCACAAAATGACAAATTTCTATTGAAGTCCATGGCTTTCCCTTTTGAGTATTATAATGCATCCTTTATTCCATTTCCCCTTCTAAACAAAAATGAATGCTTCCACCAAACAAAATGTAGCACTCAGCCAAAGGAAAGCACAGCTACCCTGATGTCAAGGGACACCAAGCCAAAGTCTCATCACTCACTGAGTGCTCTGAGGCCTTCCTTTCTTACTTCGGTCACAATTCTGACTAGATATACTTCAACTTATAAGCAAAATTAAACAGTTGACCACTAGCAAACACCAAGTACAGATTAGTGGAGGAAAGAGGGAGAATAAAAAGGTAATTAAATATATTTGAGCCAGGCACAGTGTCTTATGCCTGTAATCCCAGCACTTTGGGAGGCAGAGACGGGAGGATTGCTTGAGCCCAGGAGTTTAAGACCAACCTGGGTAACAGAGAGACCTTGTCTCTACCAAAATCAAAAAATAAACCAGATGAAGTGGCACACGCTTGTAGTCCCAGTTACTCTGGAGGCTGAGAAAGAAGGATCACCAGAGTCCAGGAGGTTGAGACTATGGGGAGTCATGATGGTGCCGCTGCACTCCAGCCTGAGCAATGGAGTGCGACTCCAATTTTAAATAAACAAATGCGATAACTAAAAATATAAATACATACAAAACGTCGCATATTGAGAAACAGATTAAGGCCACAGACTTCGTTTTCGTAACTACTCAGGAGGCTCTTGCTGGGATTTATGATCTTTGTTTACTAATCATCTCATGTTCCCTCTGCCTTCAGCAAGCATCTCTTTATCAGATAGGATGACCCAAACCATTTCTCCAGAGGGTTCTGAGTCTGCAGGTCCTGCACATATAGGGGTAGAGTGCTCTGACATTACGTTTTTTCTGAACATGGCAGTGCAGGGATTGTCAGGGTCCCAGTCACATGCCTCCCTGCTGCCTCTGAGAACAAGCAGCCCTATTTCCCTTAAGAGTCAGGATCAATTACACCAGCCAAAATTATAACCAACCCGCACTTTTTTCAATCTGTTTACCCTTTAGCTGAGGAGCTTGAAATTGTTGGGTGTTGGTATATATTCCAATTCAGTGGAACATTCATTATGTTGTCTAGTAAAAACATGCTTCCCTAGAGACCAGAACCCAAAGTTACAGGTACAAGTACAGAAAGTAATTTTTTGCCTGTGAGTAATTTGGATATAATTGTGAGCATTGTCACACGTGTCCCCACTCTTGATTTCAGATCCATGTATTCTGCCTACAGGATTCTCCATCAGCTTTTATTGTAGAAGACATTGCTTTGCCTTTCATCAAAGAAAGAGTTGATGTGAGTAGCCAAAAAAGAAAAAGAATTAAAAAGCATATAAGACATCCATAAAATCAACTGATAATATGATGAGAAGATTTATGTTCATTACTCATATGAAATATTTATAAGCATCAACATGCATACGTTTTCCTTATCTCTATTATCATTGTTCTAGTAGTTTCCTAAATTTGAGTTGACTGAAAACTACATCTTCCAACACTGGAAGAACTGATAAGATGTGTAAGAGACCAACATAGAGAAGCCCAGATGAAGATTAATAATATCAGAGGAGGGAATGGCGGAGGGGTAGGGATAAGAGAACCAAAGTTTGAACCCCACCAGCCAGGTAGACTTGGAACCCTGCTAGTCACAACAGAAAATCGATATGGGATAGGCGTGGTGGCACACACCTGTAATCCGAGAACTTTGGGAGGCTAAGGTGAGAGCATCGTTTGAGTCCAAGAGTTTGAGGCTGCAGTGAACTGTGATCGTGCCACTGCACTCCAGTCTGGATGACAGAGACCCCCCCCCAAAAAAAAGAAAATTAATATGAAGATGAGAAAACAAGTCACCATGAGGTAGCTGGGGCAGTCTGTTAAAGGAGATGATTCTATCTCTTCTCCCAGATTAGAAACCAAACCCAGGTGAAGGGCAGCTCCGAGCTAATTGAAAACCATTAGGCAAAAACACCAAGGTGGCACAATGAAATGAAGGCATTTCAATGGCAGATTCTGGCAAAAACACACAAGCCTGATGGGGCACAGGCTGGAAACTACTGTCCAGCATCCATTCTACCTCTCCTTTTTGGTAATAGAACTCTTCCATGTCTTCACCAGGCACATAGCTGCCTACCTAGAGAGACTGTATTTGAGCCTCCCCTGCAGTTCAATGTGACCATGTGGCTAAATTCTGGCCAACAGGATTTGAGTATAAGTGTTGTGTGCAACTTCCGGGGCACAACCTTACAAGGAAGCTATTTGTACTCTGCAGTGGGCAGGATAATGGCCCCCCAAAGACGCCCACATCCTAATCTTTGGAACCTGTAAATATGTTACACTGCAAAGGGAAATTAAGTTACAGATAGAATTAAAGTACTAATCAGCTGACCTTGAGATGGAGCCATCATGCAAGATTATCCACTTGGGCCCTGTGTAATTGCAAGGGTCTTTAAAGGTGGAAGACGGATGCAGGAGAGAGTCAGAGAGATGGCAACCTGGGAGGACTTGGCCTGACATTGCTGGTTTTGAAGCTGGAGGAAGGCGCCATGGGCCAGGAAATGTAAGTAGTCTCTAGAAGCTGGAAAAGGCAAGGAAAGGGATTCTCCCCCAGGGCCTCCCAAAAAGAACACAACCATGCTGACACCTTGCTTTTAGCCCAGTTAGGCCTGTATCAGACTATTAACCTGCAGGACTGTGAAATAAACTTGTGTCATTTTAAGCCACCAAATTTGTGATAATTTGTTGCAGCAGCAACAGAAAACAGTTTAATAAGGAGGCTATTTGCAAAGATGCGGGCAGGGTGGAGGAAAGCCATGAGGACTGTGCAGTATCCCAGAGCCAGCACCAGGCAGAGGTCATCACCATCCTCAGCCTGATGAGTAAGGTGGGAGGGTAACAACTGAAAATGGAAGACAAACCGTGTAGGAGGACCATTTCTCAGGAGCTGCGATCTTTGGGCAAGGAACGTAACCAGCTGTGACAACCCTGTAAAGCAGCGGTTCCCAACCTTTGTGGTTTTGGGATGATTTGAGGGCATTGCATTTATTGTGCACTTTATTTCTATGATTACTACACTGTAATATGTAATGAAATAATTATATGACTCTCCATAATGCACAATCAGTGGGAGCCTGAGTTTGTTTTCCCGCAACCATATGGTTCCATCTGGAAGTGATAGAAGACAGTGACACCGGAAGTGTGTTGCTTATGTCCAGTCTATGCAAGCAGCCTCTAGAAGCTGGAAAAGGCAAGGTTTTGGTTGCTGTCACTGCAGAAAACCCTGCTTCACAAAGATAGGATATGAAAAATGAAAGAAGGCTTTTGAGTGCTGATCTGACAGGAGGCGGAGCTCAGACAGTAATGCAAGCAATGGGAAGCAACTGTAAATATAGATGAAACTTCAGTCACTGGCCCACCGCTCACCTCCTGCTGTGCGACCCCGTTCCTAACAGGCCACAGACTGGTACTGGTCCATGGCCCAGAGGTTGGAGACCCCAGTTGTAGAGGATGATAAAATACAGACTCCCCGATGGCACTCTCCTCCCCACCAGTCTCCTCCTGGTGATTCCCCTTGACTAAACCAAGAACCTGGTTTGATGTTCCCATGTGGATCAGCCTCCTGAGGTCTAAAGAAGGGAGCAAGTAGATGTGGAGAGATGCAATGCCTTTGTGGATTAAAGCCGTGTGTGCCTGACTCCTTGAGTACTCACCAGCTTAAACTTGGACATGAAAGAAAAGCACAGCTGTCACTTACCTCCCTGTGACTTTGGTCTCTGTTAAAGCAGCTGAACCAACATCCTCATTAGAATCTTTGGGATTCCAGGGAACCCCCAAATCCTCTCCAGATTGCTGCAACAGCCTCCACTGCCTTGCAGTGTGGAGACAGTACACCAAGGGCCAGATGATAACTGCAAAGCCTGGTCTGTCCCCTGCATGACATTGTGCAATTCACAACCTGCCTGAGTCTCATGTCCTCATTTCCTTCAGATTCCTTCCTAAGAAATATACCCAGTCAACCTCCCAGGATTACAGAGCTAATTCACATGAAAGAGCTTTGAGAAGAGTGTGTGCTATAGACATTGAGACATTATTATTATGTTGTGTAAGTGCAACTGCATTTTCTTCTGAGCCATTGTTCCTGTGGTCCTGCCTGTCTTTAAAATCCCAATTTCTTCTCCCCACCGACCTAACCTTTCCCTAAAGCCCTGAAAGCCTCTCTCTCTAGCCTAATTCCAAGCCTTTTCTTTGTAATTCTTGTTTATATAATCAGTTGGCTGATATATCTTATCTAACCAGATAGTAAGTTCCATGAGAACACAGAGTGTACATTCAGACACTTATGTCCTTTATAGGACTAAGCACACTGTGGTTCCGTCTAAATAAATACTTGTTTATTTACATATTAGTTCCATAAACTGACTCCCTCTAAATAACACTTGTTTGCTTATATATTAGTTCCGGAAACTGACTCCAAACCCAGATGCAGTGGCTCATGCCTGTAATCCCAGCACATTGGGAGGCCGAGATGGGAGGATTGGTTGAGTCCAGAAGTTTGAGATCAGCCTGGGCAACATAGCAAGACCTTGTCTCTACAAAAAATTTAAAAAATTAGCCAGGCATGGTGGTGCATGCCTGTAGTTCCAGCTACTGGGGAGGCTGAGGAGGAAGGATCCCTTGAGCCCAGTAGGTTGAGGCTGTGATGAGCCATGATCATGCCACTGCACTTCTCTGTCTGGGCAGCAAAGTGAGGCCCTGACTTATATAGAGAAAGAAAATGTCAAATGGGAATAGAATATATGCACAAGACAAAAATCCTGTCCCCTATCTCTCCTGTTCTCAATCACTAACACTCTGTAGTGGCTGGGCTGTTAAAAATCCTCTCCTCTCTTGAAACTACTCCAAAAAAACAAAACAAAACAAAAAACTCCCAGACCAAGCTCACACAACTCTTCATTCTCTGGCTCTCTTTTCTCTCAGATCTAGTCTCTTCCCTTTGCATTTGGTCAATCTCACTTTCACCCTGCCATATATGTTTGAGTTTATAAGCCTTTTGCTATTTTCCCAGTCACTTGGCCATAAATTAGGGTGAGCTGATCCCAGATGAAGGTCACTGCCTGACAGGCAACAGCTCACTTCCCAGCATCGCTCACTGAGCCAGAAAGGAGGATATCCTTTCCTTCCTTTCCAATTAGATGGTGCCCAGAAAAACGGATTGGCAACTAAGCAAAAATAAATAAATATACTTTTAAAAACATGTATATATAAAGGTTTATACTTATAGTTTAATGTAAAATGTATACAAATTACATATAACAATAATATATGTGTGTCTTTAGCCATTAAACACATAACAGTTTAATCAAACCCTCCTGTGTGTACACCCTACATATAAATACCCACCCCTTTTCGTCCCTTGCCCTCTCCTCAAAACAATGTTGACTAGAACACTCTTTTCTTCAGTCTCATTATGCTTCCAACCAAAATTCTCTCCCAGTCCTGATTCTGGTTCTTTAGAGCAGTGAAGAATTTTAGAAATTTGGTGATTAAAGGTTTTGCAAGCTCTTGCCATTGTAAGCTTGAGGCTTCCTACAGCAGAGCTGCCTTTTTACAGTTTACCAGAAGACAGTCCCAGGTGTGGTTCCTTCACATTTCCTGCCCTCAGCCCTCTGTTTCCTCACTTCCCTTGGAAGACAGCAAGAGAAAAGGCCATTTTTTTTTCTTCCTGCAACTTAAAGCAGTGTAAGTAGGACTTCTCTTAACATCTGCTTGGCCATCAGTACCTAGCTTTTCTCTTCTGAGGAATGACTTGAACAGACATAGGGGAGCAAAATAAAACCCTGGAACTTATTTAAAAATAGTGTATTTATTTTTATATGTTTAAACTTCAGTCATCTCCAAAGTGCTCTCCGTTTGATGCAATACACCTTATCAAGACCCTCTTTCCACTGCTCAAAACAGTTTTTGAACTCACCTGTTTTGATGCCTTTTAGTGCTGACATTTTTTTTTTCACCTCTTCCACATCAGCAAAATGTTTCCCTTTGAGGACTTTTTTTCATCCAGGGAAACAAATAAAAGTCACTCAGGGCAAGATTGAGTAAATAGGGAGGTTGGGGCACAGGGGTCATTCTGTGGCTACAAAATATTCATAGTAAAAACTGCTGAACAAGCCGGGCTTGGTGGCTCAGCCTGTAATCCCGCGCCTTTGGGAGGCTGAGGTGAGTGGATTGCCTGAGCCCGTGGGTTCGAGACCCGCCTGGGCAAGCAAGACCTCATCTCTACAATAAATCAAAAAAAATTAGACGGGTGTGGTAGCGCGCACCTGTAGTTCCAGCTACTTGGAAGGCTGAGGCGGAAGGATCGCCGGAGCCCAGCAGGTCGAGGCTGCGGTGGCCGGAAGCGGCCACTGCACTCCAGTCTGGGCGACAGAGTGAGACTCCAACTCAAAAAAAAAAAGACTCTTCTGGGCGAGGCACAGTGGTTCAAACCTGTAATCCCAGCACTTTGGGAGGCCGAGGTGAGGGGGATGCCTGAGCCCACGGGTTCAAGAACAGCCTGGGCAACTTGGCGAGATCTCATCTCTACAATAAATCAAAATATTAGCCAGGCATGGTGGTGCATACCTATAGTACCAGCTACATGGAAGGTTGAGGCAGAAGACTCGCCTGAACCCAGCAGGTCGACGCTGGGGTGGCCATGAACATGCCACTGTACTCCAGCCTGGGAGATGAAGTGAGA